>JACCHW010000011.1:0-272179 GCA_018907185.1 Platyscapa corneri
AATTTAGTTGAATAACGTAGGTATAAACGTGAATCTATATAATTCAATTAAATATCTAACAATATGCGTTTATCAACGAAATAATTTTTCATATTTTCTAATCTATCATACGCTGAAAAAATATACTATCGATTAAAACTTATTTTCGTAATTACGAATTCGGTGACTATATTTCAGTAATTAAATTCGTTCAGCCCTACTGAAGTAAATTATGAAGAGTATAATGCACACTAATCATGGTATTAGGGAAATACATAACACATAAACACGGTGTTGGGAAAAATGAACGTCACAGGGTTATACTTTCGTACTGGATGGCTACAGAGAAGTGTAGGGCGGTCCTTTTCCCATTATCGAACTATACAGGATTTGAAGCACGAAAAAATTTTTTTTAATATTAATAAGGGACTTGAAGTTAACTTAAGAAGATTCTAGGAGGTGCTCGTTACACATATTACAAGAATTATAAGCAAATTTAAATAATCCTTTAATTTTAAATTGTTCTATTTTAATATTTTAATTTCTAAAATATTTATAATACATGACATGAAAAGTTAATTTAGAGAAAGAATGTAAAATTAAGTTAACAAGACAAGAAAGTGCCTGTTTATCAAAATAGAATAACTGGTAGATAAATTTGTTTAACTAATATACTAAAGATACTTATACCAATCATAATTCAATGTTAACGATACATTGCATTTAAATTTATTGTACAATGATAAAATAAAGTCGGAAGGAGGCGTGGGCGGGGGGGGGGGGGTGGTGGAGTGGTGGGTGGGGTGTGCGGGGGGGTAAAGTGACGGGGTGAGCGGGGGGAGGGGCGGGGGATCGCGGGAGGGGAGGGTATGAGAGCTGAGGAGGTGGGGGAGATAGGTGGTTGTGGGAGCGGGTGCGGGGAGAGAGAAGGGGGAAGAGAGAGGCAGATCAGGTTTAGACATGAAACCAAAAGAATTTTTTAAAGTAATTTTAAAGAAAAATATTTATATTAAAAAATGTTAATACATCAGTAGACTATAAATTACGAAACATCATCACTGTCATTATTTAAACTTATTAAAATTACGGAAACTTTTCATCATAGGTATAAGTTGGAGATGAAATAAAGTTGGATTATCAAAAAAGAGTTTACTTCAAGACAAAAAAAAGAATAAAGGAAAAAGGAAAATAGCTGAACGTAAAAATACAATAGTATTAATAAACAGTAGTTTTCTCGTTATCTAAACGATGAAGCGAAGTATTACCGTTTACTTTATTTTATTGGTCTTATTATATAATAAAACTATAAAGATTATTTCTATAAATATTATAATCTCTTTCTCGTTATATAAATATTTTTGCTTTTACAAGTAAAATTTTTAGATACTCGAATAAAAATATGTACGGCAAAATTAAGAAATTCATTGGTTTGATATAAACCGACATTAATTAAATGGTCGATATAAATCTCGTGTTTATTAATCTAATAGCAATAAAATAGACGCAGGCACAAGCATAAACACAAGCACACATCCGCATACATCAATAAATGAATTATAAATACTTTCATTTAATTTTTTTTTATTTATTCTATAAAATTAAATTTAGTTATTGCTTATTATAACGATAGCAAATATTTTAAAATATTGGATCACTCCAAAAATATAATAATGAACCTTTATTCAGATACGTCAAGTGTTTCTTCCAAAGTTCGCAGCAAGAAAAAGTACGATACCGAGGTATTCACGACCTGTAGTAAAAAGCATAAATTTGAATGTTTTCATTCCATTTAATCTGAATGAATAATTCTGATAAATAAAAAAGTAATAATATTACAAAATAAGACTTTACAATTATTTTTGTTTACCTTCGACAAAACATCTAATTCTAATGCCATGACTCCTTTTGCTTTGAAACTTAATGGTTTTTGCGATAAGATGATTAGTACGTCGTTCATAAAGTGCAAATTACCAAAATCTGTCCAGTATGCATTATATATAGAGTCCACACAAGCTTGGCTCTGCACAGTTCAATCATCAATTAGATATATTGTTTTAATTAAAATTACCTTTATTAGTTCGCGATGAGGACTGCAACTTTTTATTCGTGTAAAATTTTGGATTTTTGATTATATATAAAAAATTAGAAAATTGTTAAAATTGATATAAACGAGTTTCAGTTATTAAAATGACTGCTAAGTATAGTTTGTGGAAATTTAATCTTTTTAAGGATATAATTCTAGTTAAAAAAACTGTAGTTCGAAAAAATTGACAGAATCATGTTTTATATCGACTGGTTGCTTCAAATATTTTAAGTCATCCATGGCGGTACGTAAATAACATAATAAGTAAAAATTATTTTCCACTTAAATTTTCCAATAAAATAAGTACTTACTTCAACGTTAATAATATTTCCAAACCAGGCATAGGAAGAAACTTGGACTAGCTTTAAAAAGCTGTAGCAAATCAAGTAGCATACTTTCAAAAAGCTCATATTCTTTGTCTGTATTGAAGAAAAAATAAGCAATTTTGTACCAATGCCATTCACGAGTTGCATTTGAAGTTGGAAATTGAATATTATTTTGAATGAAATGCTCGTAAAAACTAGATATGTATGGTATAAAACTATTATTAAGTTTCTTATTAAAAAAGAAGAGAATTAGTTTCATTTTTATTTAAAAATTACTAAAAATGAATAAACCAATAAGTTCACGGAGTACAGAAATATTTGAACCTAAGATGGCACGTTGGTTAGTATAGTTAAAAAGCAAGAGCCATGCTTAATTTAATCATACTGTAATCTTAATATAAATATAAATTTAATACACACCTCAGTTGCCTGAAAAATAAGAGTGCATAAAAGAATAGCACACGTAACTACAATATAAATCGCGAGCAAACCAAAAATTCGCTCCATTACAGGTATAGCTTCCATTAATTCAGTGTGCCTGTCGACACAGTCTTTTAGCTCTTTCTTATAATTTGAATTGAATTTTAAATTTTGGAAACGATAAGAAAGCAACTTTAGTTCTCCCACCATTTGTCCTGAATATAATCCAAAGATTGAATCAACGCCACACGTCGAGATCCAGAGAAAATAACCAGCCACAATATCGAATCCATACAGTGACCAGTGAATTAGTCCACCTGACACACGATTTAATCCTAGATATATTCAATAAGCTAAATATTCAATATATGTTCGAGGCTCATGACTTTGAATTAATATTTAAAAATTAACAATATACTGTTTTGTAAGTGGTTAGTGAATAAGGACGATGCGATGGTAAATTACGTTTTTACGAGTAAATACTTATCTAAACAGCACAGCAAAATTATTAGTTTGTTATTATGTTAGTATATTGTTGTTTATGAGAATCTATAGTACATTTGGCTTGATCGTAACAGTTTCAGTATGACGCAGATAAACAAAAGTCACTCGGTACACGTACCAATACCCTTTAAAAAGCAGAATTTCAAAATACCCGGAATAAATTACGTTAAAAACTTGAAATACTAATTTTACTTTTTGAATTTTTAAATGAATCGTATTTATTATCATCGTTGTCTCTCAGCTAGGTTAATCGATAAAAATTTTTTGTTGAAATCTAAATTAGATTCAAAGCTAATTTTGATAGACTGAAATATTGGTGCGAAAAACTCTCGTTCACTAATTAAGTTTGATAATAACAAGATTCATACTCTAAACGATTAATAATTGCATAAATTATTAGTTTGAAAACAATCGAAATTCAACTAATATGGATATATTTTAGCGATGATAATGTGGCGATCGTATATAAATTATTATTACAATACAAGTATTGAACTAAATAGAAGTTTTGTGCATGTAAATCAAATCGTTTAATGCTCTGTATGCCAATCTACAATTGAACATATAGATCTCAATGATTTAAACGAAAATTATTTATGAATCGTTTTATTTCTGCCATTTTATTTAGTGAACCACTTGAACTTAATTAATTAGATACTTCATATAAGTCCGTTATTTCAAATATATCGAAATAATCATTTTTGTTAGTAGCTAATGGTCTTTTTAACTCTTTTGCCTTACCATTATTCATTTGGGAATGAAAAAATTATAAATTTTTTCAATAAAAAATTTTATCGTATTTCTTAATTGCATAATTTTGAAAGAATTCTTCATACATTATATAGTTCATAAAAATTATTAAATTGTATTTTTAAAATAATTTTTAATTTATCTTGTATGTATTTTAGTTTACTTTTGGCATAGTAAAAATTTGCAAGACATTATCTTATAAATTATTTCTATAAGTAAAGTCAAGCTTGTACCATTTAATTAATTATTAATCAATTAATTTTCAGGGCGTTGGTTTCAATAAATATTTATTAAATATAAATAAATAATTGAAGTTAAGTACACGATAAATGTTTTTTTAATGTTTTTAATGTGATGTCAAGACCAATAATCGTATTAAGTAAGCATTGAATTATTTAAAATTTCCCTTAATTTCATATTTTTATTAATAATTTTACAATCGAAAATACTGAAAAAATATACAGATTTAAAAAAAAAAAAAATTAGCTTTACATTTAATTTAAGCTCTGATTTTATATTCCGCCAATAGTGTGGGTATTATATTATTATAAGACATACATTAATTATTATTTTTATTTTTGTGAACTTGAAGGTATTCGAGTAAATTTAATTCGTCTGTTAAAGCTAAAGTTTTCTCTGCATGGTTTGTAATAAATAATATAAGTGATAATTCCTGTAAATTTATTTTGCCCTTTGTAGAACTAAAAATTTTTTCTAAAATCAGACATTCCCTTTACATTTAACAATTATTTTATTTTAAATTCGCATTTAAAAGAAAACTTAAAAATATTATAAAATCTTGCTCATCTTACGATACTCTACAAAGTGTAATAAAGTCGCAGATTAGAAGAAGTTTTTAATTATGCGTATTAGTTTTTGAACGATTGGAACGTTTAGAAACTTCGACTTTTACAGATTATTCAATTTAAAAATTTCGACTATCTTCTCCTTAATATTAATAAATATTTTAAAAAAATATTTTACCTGGCTCATAGCTGAACGGCATAATTTCAGGATACATTCTCTCGTATTTGCCGTATCTAATCAATGTCAAGGGAATAATTGCATATAGCAAGAAGTTTATGAAGACAGAGTAATTGAAGATGCAAAAGAATTTGTAAAAAGTCCGCCAATGTGCCAGCAAATACGGTCGAAATTGAGGAATTTCCAGATCACGCGCAAAATTTCTCGACAGGCCTTTATTAAGACTTTGCAGATCTATTTGATGCAATGCCATGACTATTGACTACTTAATTTTTTATCTTTAATTAGTTCATAAATATAATCTAAGTGTTTTTAAAAAATTATAATTTAAATTTTTCATGAATTATTTGCCAAAATATCAACTGTTTCATTTATACACCATGCGATTAATGCTATTGTCTACTGATTTAATAAGAATTAATAATATGCGTATTATCAATAATATTTTCAGTTCATTTTCACATCTTACTCTTTACTCGACCCAATTTTTATAATAACTTTTACGCGAATTTTGCAATATAAATCTATAAAATCCATAAAATACTCACTTAGTCTTTATACTTCCTAGAACTTCGATACTTGTTCAAAATAAATAGTAACTGTTTTTCGAGTTTAAACCGCTCCTATCATAATATTACTTCAAGTCAAAGAATTATACGTTTTCACTCTTATATTTGACAGTTTCATTTATTTAACGATATATTATTAGATAAATTTATTATATTTTAGGAAATTTTCTTTTCTACTCTGTGACAATATATTTTAATCGAAATAGTTTTGTAAAAAATGTATATCTTTTTTTTCATTTTGCCTAGGCGTAGATAAACCTAAACCATAGTCCCGCTTAAATGATATGAATTATATGCTTTTGCAATAATTAAATTCTATGATACTTATAAAATATATTTTATTGCGTATGCGGAAAACTTAAATACGTTGACAAACACTGAAATAATTGATATTATTTATTACTGGTCATCTTACAGAATCAAAATTTTAAGTATCGATATACATTTGTAATATTTTTCACGCACTAACATAATAATAAATAACAATAAGACTTGGCATTACTGCATTGTAATTATATTATAGATTTGAATTCATAATTATTCAATCAAATTTTGAATTCTGTTAGATGCACTTGTTTCAATATATTTTTGAATTTCTCTATCGATAGTAATGCTATTTTTTATAGTTTTTTCTGTGTAATGTATTAAACAGTATTATTATTTTTCACATATCGCATAAATTTTTTATTATTTTAATTATTATTGATACTCAGATGAAATTTATAGATTACCTTGATGGTGACTACTGAGAAGCTTACAAGAAGTCCTAAACCTCTAGTTAATAGATTAATATTAGCTATATTTTTTATACAAAAAGCTGTTATCCCGTAACAGGTAATACTAGTAGTCAGTACAGAAAGTAAGATAAAAAATTTTCTGTAGACATATCGTTTATTTTTGGAATTCGGCCATAATCCTGCGCAAGTGAGAATTAATTTTATGTCGTTTTTGTATTTATTATATTTATTCAATTCCACTTCCATTGTGATGCTTCGGTAAACGTATATTCTCAGCTATAAGAATTGCATATGAAAACCATGCAAGAATCATGTAAATCGATGCAATTGTCTTACGATAAAGTTTCGAAATCTTAAGAGTTTCCGGCATTATATAAATCTTTAACTTGACGATTACTTTAACTTCTTGATGTATAGTTAAAGAAATTGGAATCAATGATGACAGTAGAAGGGGTATCCTAGAATTTAGTTGTTTAAGTATGAAAACAGATAGTATGATTGAAACTACGTACTACAGTATTTAGTAAGAATCTTTATCGTTTTCTCCTTTACGTAAGATTTTTATACAAATTGTTAACATTATTTACTAAATATATTTCAAATTTTGAATTTAAAGAAAAATGTAATGTATTGAAATGAAGTATAATAATTGAATATATATAACTACACTTGTTAGCATAATATTTTTTAATTCATATTAACAAATATGTGTTAAAAATAAGTTTTACTTTTTAATTTATTGTTTTTTAATATGTCATGGAATATTATAAATCACATTTAATATTTCTATAAATTTATCGTACTTATAATTTCTTGACTGTTCCCTTAATAACTTTTTTTTTTTTATTTACTATAAATACATACTTGGGTATGCATCTTTTTAAATTATAAAACGCATTTTTAGTGAAATATTTATTATTTTTTTAATAATAAATAATGTTATCTATTCATTATCTATTTGATATAAAAATGTAAACCTAATATGAATTTTAATATATTTCAAGATAAAATGATTAATCATAACTATAACTATGTAATACATATTCTTATCCTTATTAATTTGATGCAATCTATGTGCTGAAAATGGTAATAAATTAACGACATCGGTTAAAAAAAAAGGGATAAACAATCGTTTGTTTCGCTGACATAGAAGCGTCATTCGACAAAATACAAAGAGAGAATATTTAAAAGAATGTGAAAGAAACAGAAATAAATAATTAGTTAACTGATTGCAACAAGGACATTTATAGAGATTCGAAGGCAAAAATTAAAATAGAAGAGGAGATAATTACGAAATAATACCGGGAGAATTTGACAAGGATATTCAATGAGCCCAACGCTATTTAATATATCATTGGTAGATCTGGAAAAAAAATTTAATAAATTCAGAAGCTCAGGCGTAAAAATAGGGAAAAGGAGGATTGCATCACTAACATATGCAGTTGACACAGTAATTATAGCAAAGATCGAGGAAAACAAACGAGCTGTTACGAATTTTTGGAGACTACTTTGAAAGGAAAGACTTAGAATTTAATACAAGCAAAATAAAAACAATGAAGTCCAAGAAAATAGGGGTAGGAGAAAGATAAAAACAATTTCAGTTGTAAAGGTAACAAATTAGAAATAGTTAAACATTTTCCATAATTGGATATAGATTCAGTAAAAATAACAAGGACACAGAAAATAACTAATTTATGGCCAAAAGTGATTTTAGTACAAAGATGAAACTATTCGATTCACTCATAAGAGAAAGAAAATTCATTCTCCAAGGAAACAGAATAAATACAAAAAAATAAATAAATTTATATTAAATTTAGAAAATAACTTACAAAATCACATTTCGATGATAAAAACAAAACGAAATAGGATAGAAATAAAGAAAGTTAATAGAATAATTAAGTTTGAAAACAAAATAATAAATAGCAAAGACACGGAAATCCTAAAAGAATGCATAAAAATAAGAATAAATGAAGGAAATTTGTTTGAAAGAAATAAAAGTTTGTTAAAAACGCGAGGGCTGGTCAGGGAAAGGGTGGGAGAGAGAGAATTACCGGATAAAAAAGATAAAATTTCGGTATAATATTGGAAAGACAAGCTTCTTTTAGAGTAAAAAATTGAGAAGGAAAATAATATGAAAAGAAATAAAAGTATTGAAAGCAGGATATCAATAGATCGTTTAGATAAATAAACCGTTAACTTCGGAATATGTAAAAATTAAACACATTATAGTAGAAAGTATTGATTCATAACACCAATAAATTTAAAAATTAAAAATGTATTTAGTGTTGAGATTAGACAAATATAATTTTCATCAGCTTATTTTCAATAATGTTATTCTAATAAGAACGCATTTAAGCAATAAAATTGATAAAGTTTAATATATCTGATAGAAAGTTGAAAAAATTATTTTAACTGCACGTATTACGTAAAAAGATTCTTTATTTAAGCTTCTAATCATCTATTTAGTCATATATTCGTTTTATTAATTAATGATTTATTTATTTTTATTTTTGTGGGCCTTAATGCGTTTTACTAAGTACTTAATGCTTTATATTTTTTTATTAAATCATGATAATTATATAAATAGTAAAATACCATCTTTAAACGAAATTAATGAGTTTAGAGTTTGTTATAGTTATTAGAATTTATTTGAAATCCGTAGAATTTATTGAATCTCTAATTTTAAGATTGTAACAAAAATTCTTAAAATAATTATATGTAAAGTCACATAAAATAAATATAGGAAAAATAATTACATTTCTAATTTATTTTTAATATAATAATTTAATTCCTCATTGTTTACTGTTTCAACTTTAAAAAAAAATTTTTAATTTTTATAAATATTCACTGAAAAAAGTTGCGATTTACATTAATAATTTTAAAATAATTTGAGTATGTGATATTCACTGTTTCATTAACTAGAAATAATTAAAAAAATTTAATTCCTTATTGGCGTATATAAATAATAAATAATACTAAATTTTATAGTGAGAAAGGGGTAAATTTTTAATAAATTTAAACAGTAAGATATTTTTATTATTTAATTTATAAACAAATGGTGGTATAAATTTTTTCTAATATTTTATTAATAAATAAATAAAAGATTAAATTTTTTCTGCTTCGAATCATACAAAAAAATGCAAAAAATGGCGTAGCCACTATATTAACTTATAAAATATTTATTTGATACTTGAGTTATATAAAGAAAAAAAAATTTTTATTTTCTCTAAGATAATAAAACCAACTAAATTGAAATACAAGATATAGTATGAATACTCGATGTAAATTTGTTTGCAAAAAAATAATAGATTTTTAATAATACATAAAATATTACAAAATACAAACAGAATATTATAATTTTTTCTTTAAATAATTTTACATTTTCTTACATAAGAATAAAAATTTATATATAGAATATTGAGAAAAACTACTTGTTATTTACATTATATTACGAATTATAAGGTATAATGAAAATTTTGAATTTTATTAAAAATAAAAATATATTTATGATATTCTTTCAAATAGTAAATATTTATAATAGTAATTATTATATTGAGGTATACTTACTGATTTGTACATGTGACTATTATAAGAAATATTAAAACTAAATTCTATATTAATACCAAAATTATACAAGTGATTTCGAACATTTCTTTGATATATAGTAAGGCACGTTCATTTTGATACACTTTAGTATCTTAAATAAATAACTTTTGTATGAATTGATAATTGATCAATAACATATCTTTGGTTAGTAAAACATTGAATATGTGTGTGTATGTGTGTTTTTATGGCGTGTGGGTGTGTGTTTATGTACGTGTGTGTATTTAAAATATGAATTTGAATTGCTTGCAATTCAATTTTTTTTTTCATTATTTTTAATTATTTTGATTCATTTTTTAAGTTTTTTTAAATTGAATTTAATTGACTTTCAAATTACTAAATAATAAATAATTTGTTTCCACTAATTAATACCTTTATACTTTGAAAACAAATTATAAAGTACTCGCAATGTAGACTTCAAATCTAAATTAACAATGTCTGTAAAAAAAAACTTTAATTTAATGTTCAAATAAATTATGATTAATTAACTAATTACTGAAGTAAATAAAATTTCACCTTCAGGTCGAGCTTTTGGTTTTGGTAAACCAACATCTTGCATTAGTTCAAAGGCAAAAGATACATTGTGAACTTTTTGTTCATGAGTTTTTGGAGTTAAATGAAAGCAACCTAATGGCACAAAAAATCCTTCCAAAAGACCCAACAATAAAGTAAGAAAAACACCATCATGGAATTGGTTATCAAGATCTGATACTTCTAAATGAACCTTGCTTAAATGTTTGTTAACAAATGTCACCAAAGACTGAAATTGTTTTTAAAAAAATAATTTAAAGATTAATTTTTAATAAAAGATTGATAATTTAATTTTATAGTTATCCGTAAATTTTATTTACACTTTTAACTACTGCTAGTTTCTCTGGTGCATAATCAAATAGAGCATCAAAAGCATCTCGTTCGCAACGCATACCCAAATCATCATATGTTGATGTAATTTCTTCTTTAACAATTCGATGTATCAACTGACCATCCTTTTTTGTCACTATAACAACTTGCACAGAAACTAATTCTGGTAATCTAACAGGTGCTCGAAATAATCGTGCTAAGCTAACTAATAGATGCAAAATAGCTAC
The DNA here is from genome assembly GCA_018907185.1 of Platyscapa corneri. Taxonomy (NCBI): domain Eukaryota; kingdom Metazoa; phylum Arthropoda; class Insecta; order Hymenoptera; family Agaonidae; genus Platyscapa; species Platyscapa corneri. The sequence continues at coordinate 11,044 of JACCHW010000011.1, forward strand.
AATATTTCTAGAATGCACCGATTCTACACTCCATTTATAAGGAGGGTAGCATCCTAAAACTCTATTAGCTGTGTTTAACACAACTGCTAGTTTTTGTCTTTGACCTTCTTCGGACTGGGTGACTTCAGGTACATCAAGTTTCTTACCCGTTAACTTTTCTGTAAATAATGGTATTTCTTAAATAATGATTAAATAAATTATAACATGAATAGAAGATTTTGAAATTAAAAAGAAAATTTTATACACAAAACATAAAGGCTTTGAATGCATATATATATATACATATTATATTTAAAATTATGTGTATGAATTTAATACTATAGAAATTCTTCTATAGATGGTCTTTTTAATGAAACGATCAATAAAAACTTGTTGTTACTTACCTAGTAATTTCTGAAGTACTTGACCATCATAAAGATCTTCTGTAATATCTTTAACTATGATTCGTTGATTAGCCAATTCATCATTTATCCATTCAACTAATACATGGATTAATTCTTGTACTTTGGGCTCATCCAGGCTTCTTGGTGCTATCATAGATCGCTCTTCATTTTCATCTAAAGCATAATCTTCTGGTGGCATATCTACCATAGCTGCAAATCCTGGTGAATCGATCGCATATTTACCTTCTTCTTGAACCTCTTGAACTTAATTACAAATAAATTAATATTAATAATAATTAATATTCTTAATTATATAATTTATTATTATAATTTAATTCTTACAATATTTAGATTTAGAAATATATTATGATACCAATGCTAATGTATATTATTTACCAATTAATATTCCAGTACCAATATTTAAATTAGGAAAATTGTTTGATTCATTATTATTATATATTCATAAATTACAAACATTAAATTTTACAGAATTAAACATCTTAATATTTCAAAATTTTAATGAATGCATAATAAACGTATATGCCTATGTATATATGCAAGAATATACTCCTATTTATTTATTGTATCAATATTAAGTTAATAATATGTGTAAATATATAATGATAAACGAATATTCTTTATAAGCTAGTATACTAGTTTATGTTTTTAAGTTATAGTCAAGGCATACACAATTGTCAGTTTAAAAAAAATAATTTAATATATGACTATTGAGATAGCAAACCTTATAAGGTCAATATACTTAACCATAACGCCCACAATAAATCATTTTTCTCAATATTGTGTTTATTTTCCCAATACAGCTATAAAAATGAAATTACCTTCCTTTATGCGTTTTTTGCGTCCTAATGTACCAATTTTATCCCAAAAACTTTCTTCCTTTTCCTCCTTTTTTGCTGAAATTGGAGCTGAACGAGGTGACTTCGGTCGAGGAGACGCCATAACTGTAAGTTCTAGGACAAAACGAGATGCCACAATTCAAGAATAAACTGTGATGATATTCTGCCTGATTATATACTACCTACTACTACACTACTACTATGATGCTACTACTGCTACCAAAGATGCGTCTGCTACTATTAACAATACAATGAATACAAACAGTAAAAGTCAGTGAAAAGTCATTTGAGCTGTATGTGATGATAGTATAACGTTCCGTTATTTTACGCAATGAACATTGAGCATGACGCAAACGTAATTGTATATGATAATAAAAACAACTTTGGAATGAAAAGATGTTGAATTATAATATTTAAATGACGAATATTCTATTGAAATCTTGGAAAAGAAAAAAGAAAACACCTAATCTCATAATCAGTTTTGATTTTTAATAATCAAAAAACCTATTTGGTTAACTTTAAAACAAAATGAGAATGCTCCATTTTGCACAGCTCTCAATGTTCGTTGTTCACACAGAGAGTAAATGATTGGATCATGTGCATATATAATCATTTCCTCATATTAAGTAAAAAATTGGACAATCTTCCACGTACCCGTTAGAAGTTATTGCAAGTAGCACTATATTTTTTAAGAAATAATTAAACCAAGCAGAAAAAATAAACGGCAAATTGACTAAAATTTATTTGTCCTTTGTCAAATAGTTTATCGTGCTTTCTTCCAGTATAATTTTATTTCAACTGATTATTGGCAAGTGACAGTATTAATAGTTACCAAGTATAATTTATCTTAATATAAAGATACATTTGATAATTTTAAATTACGTTTCGTAAGCTCTAATATGAACTCGTGCAACATTGAATCCAATATATTATGTCGTGAAGATTCAAAATTTGTAAAAAAAATTTAGAAAGAAAATATTAATATTTGAATATTTAAAATATAATCAGTGAATTTTTGGTCATGATAGAACAAAGACTAATTTTATTTAAAAGGGATAGTTAAATTTAAAACAATTTGATACAAAATACTAATTATTTTTAATTAAAAATTTTAATTAAAAAAAAATATTATTTGGATAAAGGTGTAACTTTAAAAAGTCGCGACAGAAATAGAATAAATAACAAGTCCCTTTTTTCTTTCCTTTCTTCATGTCATTTTTAATTTTCCGTTAATATTTTTAAATTACTAATAAATAATTAGCAGTTTCTCGGTTCTAAATTGATTACAACAATAGTTATATCAATCGCAATGTTAACATATAAAATATCACAGTTTTTATTCTTTCGGCACTTACTTTAATAAAAATAATATTCCCATAGCAATTGTTTATAATTTAGCTTAAAATTTTCAATTTTAAAAAATACTATATATTTTTTTTAACTTAAATGACTAAATACATATCTTACAATTTTTTTAAATTAATAATTACGCTACTTTAAAACTATTGTGTTATCTTATTTTATGACAATATTAATTATTTACAATTATAACGCAGAGTTATTTATTTATATTATTTCTACATAATTATACCGTGTTTCATTATTATCATAGACAATTTATATCAAAACATACAATTTGGCACCCAGAAAAAAAATGACATATTACGTTTCAACGTAAGAGTGGGAATTAAGAATACGGATGAAATAAATGAAAGTGAACAAATTTGACTATAATTTGATAATCTTTTTATTTTCAATCCATGATTAATAAATAAATTTTTTAATATCATTATAATAATTATATAAAGGATAATTCAATAATAAAATTATTATTATTATTATTATTATTATCTATTATTACTATTGTTATTATTAACAAATTTATTTTTAAATATTTATCTCGATCGTATAACAATTATTGGAAAATTGTAAGATTAATTTAAAATTATTTTTTATTAAATTGGCAAAATGAATCTTTTAATAATTTCCTTTTCCACATAATGTTATTTTTATCTTAGAGTTGTAAAAGATTTTCATATTACCTATTACAGCTTTGTATCTTCAATAGATTATCTCCAATCTAAGTAAGTGAATTATCCAATAATTAATAATCTGACTTATCTGTCGGAATCTTAAAGAAAAATGTATTTATTCATAAAATATATATTTAATTTTTTATTTTGCTCTATTATATTCTATTTAATACATTAAGTTGTACGATCAATAATGTCTATAAAAGTGGCAACCAAATATGTGTGTAATAGAACGTACAAAACATAAATTATCTTGATAAACTTTTATTTACACCGATTACATTTCAATAAGTTCATAAATAACGGTCAAAAATACTTTATATTTATAAATTAGGGTTTTATTGAAAAACAGCATGCTATTATTGGTGTCATTTCAGTCCCAAATGGAAGTTGAACATTGAAATGTGTGAACAGAAAAATAAAAGGACAAGGAAGAAAATTCGTTTAAAAAAATTAGAAATGTTAATATATTGGTAATAATGGAAAGCTTATTTATTTTTGTTTTAGTTTTAAATACAGTTAAAGCCAAACTGGTTGTTGATACAACTCGTTTCTTCTTTTCAGATTTTCACCCCTGATCCGTTATGTTCATAAGTAAAAGATTCGCTAAAGTAGTTTACTGGAAAATCATGTAAGGTATTTAGACAACGTCTTTGAAATATCCTTATTTGTAAAATTAACTGTCATTGTCCTGCATTAATGACGCACAATTATATACATAAAATAGGCCAAATTCTGGATTCCTGCTCAAATTAATTATAAATATTTTATTTTTTTTCTTCATCTTTCATTATAGTTTTTTAACGGTAACACTGATATTTATTGGAATCCTCGTTTTTTGAGTAATTTTACTTCGAGTAATTTTACTTAAAAATTAAATGTACAATAAATTATTTTTTTTAATTCTTTTTTATTTTTATTGATTTCTTATGTAAAATATAGACGGCTTTCAACGTCATTTAAATATGCCGCGATTTTTAGTTTAAATTTTCGAAACGCTGATTCTTAACCGCGCCACCTAACAATTTCATTCAAAATTATTGTTGTATGTTTTATTTTTATTTATTATATTCATATTATTATATGACAATATTTATTGTATTTAAATACATCGATAAAATTAATGATTATTTTTGTACACTATCAGAGTAAAAAACTTCAACTTCGGTTATTAAGACTCCAAAAGAATTGATGAAACGATAAATTCGAAATATTTTCTTCTATAAAATAACCAAACCTTTTATTTAGTATTATATATTAGTTTGAGGTTATACATTGATATTTGAGTAACTTTTTAAAAAGTACATTTAACGAAAAATGTCAATTTTTTTGCGTTCCTATAAAATAAACATTTATCCGTTTCAGTCAAAAATAAATAATTATATAATCTTACGCTCGATTAAATCAAAACTTCCTAACACATACGTGAATGAAATAGACAAAGGTAAATGTTTAAATGAACTATTTTTTCCGAATTATTTATACAAAAAAAAATTTCTTTCTATTCGTAATGTATGTAAAATTAAATTTTTAAGTTAAATAATTATTATCAACTAAATTGTTTATTTAATATAAAAGTTTTTAAAAATTAATAAAATATATTACTTTTTAAAATTTTTAAAACTGCACAAAACTTGTTTATGTATTTTTAAACAATAAAAATAAAATTTTTAAAAAATAATTATGATTTAAATGTTTTAGATGGATTTCGAATATTAGAATTAATTCCTAAAGCTTCGAAAAACGAAAAATTAGTTACACGTAAAAAACAGTTTACAGTATATAAATCAAGAACTTTAAAAATGCCTGTTGATCAAAATTGGACATCCGTTTGGCCAAGTCAAAAAACATTTCAACCCCATTCAGTTCCCATTCCTATTCGACAAGGATATCCTGAAAAAGGGGAACCACCAAAAGGAAAATATTGTAATACTGAATTAATGAAAATACCTAACTTCTTACATTTGACTCCTCCTGCCATTAAAAAACATTGTGAAGCAATAAAAAAATTTTGTACAAAATGGCCTGAAAAACTTAAATCAAATTCAGAATGTATTAAACATTTTCCACTAGATGTTACTTATTCTGATTATTGTTATTCAGGACCATCAATTAAAGAACCACTCTCAAGAATTGTTACTTTTAAAATAAAATTATCTAGTTTAACTCTTGATTCCCATGCACAAGATAAAATGTTAAGGTTGCTTGGAGATAGATATGATCCTAAAACAGATTATATAACAATTGTTACTGATCGCTGTCCAATGAGGAAACAAAATTATAACTATGCTGAATTTCTTTTGACTGCTCTATATCATGAATCTTGGGTATGTATTTTGTATTAAATATATCATTATTATTATCTACATTGTGATTTTGATTTTAATAATTTTTATATTTAAATTTTTTATTTTACAATTTATTTTTTAAGTTACAAATTGTGCATTGTTAAATTTTAAGTATTTAATTTAATATAAACCTAGATTTACAATATATAATTACAAAAAATGTATAATTTTTGCTAAAACAAAAAATGTAATATAGGATCATAAATATAAAATTAACAATTAATTATTATTTCAATTGGTGTTTTTGTTTAGAAATTTCATTTAAGTATTATAATTGATATTATTATCATTAAATGATGATTAGATATACTAAACATACACGTCAAATTTTAATTCACAAAATTTATATAAATTAATAAATTATATAAAGATAGACTTAAAAAGAAAAAATCAACTTTATTTTTTTATCCATAATTTTTAATCCTTTTTTTTTTAATACGAGTTTATAAAGAAAATTTCCAGATTTGACGAATTTCAAATCCAAATTTTTTTTTTAATAAAATAATTTTAATTTATGCATAATCATACTTTTTATTATCTTTTACAATAAAATTATCAGAAACCGTAAAATAACTATTTTCATAATAGTAAATGACAGGAAAATAATAATAATAACATAGTAATTTGCAATTATTTAGAAATTTTAGTTTTTCTATAACTTGCTGCAATTTACAATTTACTATATAAATAACAAATATTTTTAATTAACGTGAAATTTTACAAATAAATTATGTGTTTAATGAGAAACATCATAGATATCCATTTTTAACATTTATTGATTCAATATTTAAATTTAAATTATCATTTAAATCTAAATTTCAATTTTATAAAATTATATTCATATTTTAAATAAGATGTGATAATATAAATATATATATATAGTTTATTACATAATTTGAAATATTTATTTAAATTTGTAATTCAAATATACTATATATATTTTTAACAGGGTTCAGTTCTATTTTATTTCTATTAAAAGAACTATAAGATATTATGTTATGATTTTATCTTTCAATAATAATGTAATATTTATGATATTAAATCTGAAAAATATAAGGTGTCTTCCACATTATCAATCTTTATAATGTTTTTATTGTAAAAGTGATACATCGCTAAGACAATCTATGATTACTATTATAAAAAGTAAATATTATTTTCCAAATTTAAGATTTGGTACATATATTACAATTCTTAATATAATTGGTACAAATAATAAATAATTTATATTTAAGTAAAAAAAAATGTCTATATTAAATATTTATTTGAATATTTTAATTTATAAAAAAAACTTTGTTGTAAACTTATACCATGTTAACATGGTATTTTATATTTTTATAGCGAAAAGAAGATTGGGAAGATGAAAAAACTCTAGCAGATATGGAGTACTATGACTGGGAGAAACATCAGAGTAAAAAAAATTTAGTAACGTTATATGCTTGGCCTGAAATACCTCAAGATTATGAATATACACATATATCACATGCCGAAGAATATAAAATTGCTGTTTCATCATTAATTAACAATGGCGAAGATGAATATTCTCTTAACAAATATAAAGAAGCTGTTAAAAAAATAATGTTTTTTAAACCTGAAAAGGAAATGGAAATTCCACGTAAAAGTCAATAAATAAATTAATTTAAACCTACAGACTATAAAATCAAGTACTTTAATTGAAATGTAACTAATCGTACAAAAAAACTAAATAATTAATTATATAATAGAATACTAAACAAATTTTTTAATAATGATATTTTTTTCTTTTTTTATAAATTGTACCTAAAACAAGAAATGTAGAAATTGAAAAATAATAAAATATAAGAATTATAAATAATTTACTGCAAAATTAATGCTTAATATTGATCAATATTATTTTTATTTGTATTAGATTTTTATTAAAAATCATTTATTTAAAGTAAATATTGTTTTTCATCAGCCTTTTCAAATTTCTCTAGTAACTTTCTTTGAACTCACCCATTTGTATAAAATATCGCATTATATTAACAAGATTGCATAAAAAATCATTCTATTTCTTGAACTAATAATTTCCTGTCCATAAAGAAACCATAATAGAAATCATAAGCAAATTAAATGACAATTTAAAATTTAAATGACCAAAACGAATAAGTAGAGCATTTCAGTGATTTGTTCCGCGCCCATAATAATCTTTTATATAAATTTGCAATACAGTCGTATATCTTCATTCGGAATAGTTTCAATATATTTTGAAGCACGATGCATGACTTTCCGATACGTAAAAGACAGTATCTCTTTTTTTATCAGAAAAATTAAGGCATTAATAACTTTAAACTTGAATACATGACAATTTAAGACAAAGTACTGAGAACGGTGATTCTATTAATTTTACGAATAATGGAACATTGGGAGAGTTAGGATTATCAAACTCTTCTATGGTTAATACAATTGATGGACCACATTGTTTTATAACAAAAATGAATATTTGATCACTTTTTAAACTATCTTAAACTTGTCTTATAATCGTCGACAGAAAGTAATATGATCGTTAACTATTTGAATGATTTAGCTGAAAACAGATCTGATGAACCCAGAAGTTATTACAGTAGTGTACCAGCAGCACCTTATATTCCGTAAGTAAAGATTATATTGTTGATAATTTTACTACAATATAATATTTAAATTTTAAATTAATTTTCAATTAAAAAGAAAACTTCAGAATCAATTATCAATAAGAAAATAATTAAAGTACATTTTAAAATGATCGATTTATTATTAACAATTTTTTCTATATTTCAAATAATCATTGTTATTTCCGTTTTATTTTTATTTTAACTTAAAGTTAAATATTTGTGAAAATTCTCTGATATTTTGTTTACAACTTTAATTTCAAATTAATTTATCTATAATTTTTATGAAATTAAATTTTCACAAAATTGCGGCAAATATATTCTGAATTTATTAATAGAATTATTAATTTAATACAGATTAATACTTTAAATGAATATTGTAATTTTTTAAATTCAAAGTTCATTGATATTTATGTTTGAAAATCTTTTTTATCTTTATTTTAATTTTATTACTACAAATTTATTTATTTGTTACATTTATCAACAAAATTGTTGTCATAAATTCATTTGAAAAATTCAATATTTTTATTTTATAGTAAATATACATAATTTATACAAGTTATAAAATTATATTTAAATATGATTTAATACATTTTTCGTTTTTATATTTAAAAATTATACAGTCAATTGTATATTTAGTAATAAATACAATGTAGCTTAAAATTGAAAATAAACAAAAAATTATTTAGTCTTGAATTTTTTAAATTGTTTTCAGGTACGTATCTGAAAAATCAATTTAGAAACTTATAAGATTTTCATAAATTCTTTTTATATTTTGTATTACAGAGCCTTCGATCCAATCAGTGTATTGGCATCTTTGGCTTTTCTAGCATTTCTCCTACAATCATTTGCTGCGTTATTTGATCGTACAAGATCTATAATTCCTACAATCATCGACAGCAGACAATCAAATTTTGAATACAATGAGCAGTTTGCTGATATGGAAAGAAGAGTTTTGCGTGCTCTGGAAGAATATGTACGCAATAGTTTTATTTTAGAAAAATAAAAATTAAAAAGATTAAACATTTTGAATAATTTTTTTTATTTACAGGCTATTCGTAGTAAAAATGTGCTAAATAATGAAAATGCAAATAAAACATCAGTTTCCTGAAACTTTGTAAAAACTTCTGTGCATGATGACAGCTAGGAATTGTGTATAAATTTTTATTTTTTTTTAATGTTACAATATGTTATTTTTAAAATATTACGATAATGATTACATTTAGAATTTTATTTAGAACAAAATTAATTTTTTATAATACGATATGTAAATTATTGTTAAAATATATTGTAGTTATCGGCGGTAAATGTTAGACACAAAATATAACGTGAATAGCTTACCGCTTTATTTTCACTCGATATTTGATTCTTAAAATGAACCCAGTCAAATTATTAACAACAGTGTAGAGACATGACTTCTTTTGATGTCATTTTTTAAAAATATTTAGTGTAGTAATTATGTAAAACATACATTTATAAAAATCATTTAAAATAAATATTGGTTTGCAAAAAGATTTACTGTGAATAAAATACTATTTTATTTTGATAATAGTTAGTAAAATGATAAATGATTTTCGACGGATTTTCATTTTCGAAAAATTTTAATGTATCAAAAAATGTATTATTTTTTGTCACTTGCAATTTTAAATACTAGATTAATGCAAATGTTTATTCCATGTTACATTTTCCTTCGTACTATTTGATTCAACACTGGATCGAAATACATTAAATATATATATATATATACATTTTGCTCTGTACAGCTCCAAGAAATATCTCAATCTAATTTTATTTCTAGTGTTTCTTTACCAAGGTACCCTAGATGATGGTAAAGCTGTTGGTCCTCTAAAACAAAATTTTTATTTTCACGTTAATATAATTAATTAAGACATCTCAAAAAGTCGATAAGAATTAAGAAAATTTATATTTGTAATAAAAATTTTATTTTTAAATATTATATTTTTAAAATAATTAAAAATTTACTTTTGTTGTTGTTTTTGTATACTAGATTTTTGATATGGATGGGAAGAAGTTAGTCCTCTCCTTTCTTTTCCTCTTACAGCCTTTAAAGTTGCATCCGATTGATCACCATTATAAGCTACGCTAATTAACGGTTTCATCCTGTCAGCCTTCAATTTATTTAAAATAGCTATACTTTTTGCAGTCATTGTGGGTTTCGGAAATTCTTTATTATTTTCTTTTCCATTTTGTACAGATCCGTTCGTTTCAAATCTATTTTTTGGAGAGATTTTCTTAGCTTGTTTAACTGGTGATCTCGAATTTACTTGATTTTTACTATCTGATAATACTCTTTTTCTACTTTTATTATCTGGGAAACAAAATGTGCTGTTCAATTTACTTGAGTCTATAATAGAATTTTCCTCATCAACTGGAACAGTATCATTACTAATTGTTATTGTTGAATTTAGTATCTCATCAGTTGTTGGTGCAATATTTTTTATGGGGGTACGATTAAACGTTGTACTAAGCAAGGTCTTAGGAGATTGAGACCAAGATTCTTCATCATCTGAATTAAGCTCTAATAAATCTGGCATGTTTCCATTACAAGGATTTTCAAGTTCTTGAATGCTTAAACATGTTGTACTATAAAAATCTTCTTCTTGTTTATTCATATTCAAATCTGACCATTTAATGTTTCTGATTCCTTCTAAAGATTTTACTAATTGTTTAAATTCTTGTTTCAATTTTTCTGTTATTGTGCCACCACCTCGCATCATATTATAATAATTTTGTAATGTAGAACTCATCATTTTTATCATTGTGGATACAGACTGCATTTCACACTGTTGAAGACTATTAATTTTTTTTGCATGTTCAAATTGTTGTTGCATTCTCACTGTATCAACTTCAGAACTTAAAAAGCTAATTTTATCTTCAAGTCTATTGTGTAAGTTTTTAGATTTTATATCAAAAATTAATTCTATAAGATTTTCTTCCACTTTGCAGAGATCATCCCAAACAGATTTCATTTGTATTTTTATTCCTTCCCTCTGTCGTTTGAAATATTGTAACGATTTATTCACACGCGATTTACCACTAGCATTTTTTTCTTCTTGAGTTGTAGATTCTGTGGCAGTTGTTAAATTATGTAGTCGATTATCAGCTGCTTTTTTATATAAAATTCTGCAATATAAAATTTTATCAGAACTTTCCAATGATAATACTTTTTCGTTTAATGCTCTTTTTTTATTATAAAGTTCTAAGAGTTTATTGCTAATTTCCGAAAATTCCTGAGACTGTTCTTCACTAACTACTGATATTTGAGGTGTAACAGATGAAGGAACAGATACACTTTCATAATTTAAAAGTTTCTGCTTTAGTATTTCTAATTCTTTCTTTTGTTCTTCAACCATTTTAATATAATTAGAAACGTGCATTTGACAAGACACAATATTTTTCTTGACACTGGTTTTAATTTTCTTAGCTCTATTTGCATATCTTAATGTGTTATAGGTATCTTCAAAACTTGCATTTGAAGGACTAATATTTGCTATCATGACTGTTTGGCAATTTCCACCTAAAGAATCCTTTAAAAGCCGAGTCAACTTTGAATCACGATAAGGAATATATTTTATCCCATCAGCCAAGTTGTTTATACAATTTCCAAGAGCTAAAAGAGATTTATTTATATTTGCTCCTTCCTTAAATCTGGCACCAGTACATCCTGTTGCAGAAGCTCTTTCAGATCCAGCCAAATCTATCATTGACAATTTAACATGCTTTACTTGTCCATCAATTTTATTAGTAATGTTAACATATACTTGGAAAACAGCATGACTCCTACTACTTTCTTGATTAGCATCAGTGGCATGTTGAGTACGATTTTTATTTCCTTTAGCTAATAGAGATAATAGTTCTTCTGCATTATGAATAGTAATAATTTTTAAACCTGCAACAATAACACCAGCTCTACCATCTTCTCTTAAATGTAATGGTCCAACTTTATGTAGTAGATCTTGAACATTTTCATTATAAATTTCTAAGTATGAAACACCAAGATTAAAATTTCTAGTATCCTTTTGTAATTCAATTTGAGCAAAAAGTTCAGCCATAGTACGATATGTAATTCCTGGATCACCTTCTTTACCAAGCATTGTATGAGTTTTACCTGCTCCTGTTGCTCCATAAGCAAATACTGAACAGTTATAACCATCTAACAAACTTACAATCAATTCCTTTGTACTACCTTCGTAAACGTTTACATTTGAAGCAGTCATATCAAAAATTCGATCAAACACAAATTGTAATTCTTTGTTTTGTTTTTTCAATAAATCACGACCTTTCTGCACTACTCCTCTGTAAAAAAATGGATTTTCTTCTTCTTTTGGATCAAATACAAGCATTCGTTCATCTATGATTTTTACAACAGTTTTATAATTGTCTTGTAATTCTTTTTCATTATGAGGTCTCACTCGAACTATCACTTTAATACTTGTTTGTGCAGAATCACTTCTCATTAAGGCTGTACTTCCACTAGTACTTGGCTTCATTCCTCCTGCCCCAGAAGAACGTCGTTTACTAAATTTTTTCACTTTATTAGGCGAAAATGCCTTAGTCAAATCTCTTCTGTTAAATACCATTTTAGTTCTGATTAAATCCTGGTTATTAAATTACCAGGAATTCCTTTAAAAAAGATTTTAAATAAAAATGTTTTATTAAACAAATATTGAGAAACTGGTGTCTAATAGAAAAACAATTTATAGATTTTGTAATAAACATGAAATATTAAAAATTAATTAATTTTATTTTGTTTTTAATGTATTAAATACTTTAGCTGTTTAATGATTTAAATAAGTTAATAAAATATTCTATTACAATATGTAATATAATATTATATATTTATAACTTCAACCATGAGTATTTCAATATTAATATAAATTTGATATATTAAAAAAATTAATGTTAAATTTTATTTTTAATTTTAAAAGAAATTTTAATATAATTTAGTTATAAATAGTTAGAATCATTTTAATAATTTATCTAGATCATTAGTAAAATATATAAAATGATGAATAAATAATAAAAATTTTAGAATTAAGATAAAAAAATTTTTTTAATATTTTTATAAATCAATAAATTCATAATGTAATTAATTAAAATAAAATAAATTAAAAAAAAGAAAAATATTACATTTGATATTTAAGAAAACATAAATAACATAAGTCTTTTAAAAAATAAAAAATACTATAATGTATTATTGTAAAGTATCATTAATGATAATATGCTTTATAATAAAATTTATTAAAAAATTTGTAATAATTTTGAATTGAACACCACAATAATAATAAAAATATATAATAAAATATAAACTACTTGAAAAAGCATTTTAAAGTATTTGAGACCATTTCTTGGATTTATAATTAACGTTTCCACTATTTTCTTGAAAAATTTATTGAATTGTTCATAGAGACCTCGTATAAACCAAATATCGCACACACAATGACAGAACGATGCTAAAATGAGGGGCATTGGAACTAAGAATTTGTTTGGTTAAAAGAAAATTAAAACAAATCCTTACCAATGGGCTATATTAAATTGCCCTTGTTTCGAAATTTTTTTGTAACAAAATTTTTACTGCTGGTTATGTAATACTGGGCACTCGAAAAAAATATAACAAATTTAACGTCGTTTGTTGCATCCACCAATGCAAGTGACAATAAACTCGACAAATTCGACCGTTGCGGCGAAAGTCAACAACTCTGCAACGCAACTTGAAATTCAAACAGACAAATTCTTAGGAATAAAGCAAGAGGCGCTGTCGTCACGATTAATATTTTTATAGAACTAAAATTTTTAGTTCAGAAAAATAGGTCAAAATTAATCAATTTACACATTTTCCTTTCATAATTACTATTTTCTGTAACATTTGTTAATCGAAATTTAATATTTTTTTTATTGATTAAGTAATTCCAAATTTTTTGTGATCTTTAAAAAATATATATAAATTTAAAAAAAATTAATTGAATAAATGGATAAATATGAAATAACATAATAATTAAAAAAATGATAAGAAATTTTTCTAATTTATTCCTTTGATAATTTGATTTACATTTTAATTTGAAACATATAATTAGTACCATATATATTCATATTATTAATTAAATCGTAAAAAAAAATTATATGAATTTCTTTAACAAACATTAAATTTAAAATTAATTTTATAACAATGTAATTTTAAATGTGAAAATCAATTGAGTTGAATAAAAATTAAAATAGAAGCTAAATAAAATTTTTATTGTTCGAATGAATAAACAAATAAGTTATTTATAATAGGCTTTAGCAATGCGTGTACGCACATGCATGTAAAAATATATATTAATTATAAATTTTCTATTGAAACTTAATATCAAACATGTAAGCATTTCATTTTTTATATTTTTTGTGTTAAATTGAAATCACATAATTCATAGTTTATTTAATCAAACTGTGTATGTACACTGTAAATGAACGGTGACATGGGTTCGTATGCACATAATATATATGCGTGTGTGGGTGCGTACATTACAACACAATGTGTATTATTTATCTATGAAAAAATTCCGTATTATCTATCTTTTTTTCAATAAATACAAATGTAATAAAATATACATTTGTGAATTCTTATTATAATCTTAAAAATAATCATTGACGTCAAATAATAAGAAAATGAGCGTGTAGAGGGTCAAGACTTTTATAACCTAGAAGAGAAGTGTGTACGGCAAGTAATCTGCAAATGCGGAAAAATTCGAGAAAAAGTTTTTTTATAAGATCTCTAAAAATATTATTGGATCGTCTGAAAATAGGATGGTCTTACGGATCTCTATTCTCAAGTACTTATCTAAAAATTCTTACAATTTTAAAGTCAAACATGCATGGTATAATGTGGAAGAAAATTGTACCCGCTTTTACGTGAATGTGCCTCGTTTGACACCCCAGGAGGTATAAAAGTATTTTTTATTATACATTTATTTAATTATTATAAATGAAAAGAATCAATTATGCAAATGAATTGACAAGATATTTAATAAATTTAAAACATGTGCAATTTTTTATTTACATTATTTTTAATAGGTGACTGATATTTTACAAGCTAACGAATTTACCAAAGAATTTACTGGTCCAAACTCTGTTAAAAGTTATGATTCGAATCAATTAGCTTCTAATAATCCAATAGAAGATACTAGATCAGAAGCCAAATGTTTATTAACAAACGGTATTTGACAGTTAGATTATTTATTGAAAGAAATATTATTTTTTAATTACTTTATTTTGTTTTCTCAATTAATAGGAATTTTATTAGGCATATTCGATGGTCATGGTGGGAATGCTTGTGCTCAAGTAATTTCAAAACGACTTTTGAATTATATTGCAGCATGTCTACTTCCTTCAAATATACTACAGACATTTTTAGAATCAATTATCTCTGGAAAGAAGTCTCAGTTACTTGAAACATTTAATGACAAAACAAAGTTTATCGATGAAATAAATGAAATTTACCAAACAAGCTTTGTTAATTTTTTAAAATATTTAAGTGAAAATTATGCTGAAAAAGAATTTCAAATGGAAGCTGCAATAGAAAATGCTTTTCTTAGACTTGATAACGATATTTCAAATGAAGCTTTAAATGCAAAAGGGAAAAATGTAATAAGAACTCTCTCTGTGGCAATGTCAGGAGCAGTTGCTGCAGTAGCACATATTGATGGACCTCATTTACATGTTGCTAATGTAGGAGATTGTCAAGTAGTTTTAGGAGTACTATCAGGTTAATCAATGTGTTCTAGTATATAGTTTTATATCTGCAATGTTTAAACTTTTTTATGTATATTTTTAGAGAGCAACGGATGGTCTGCTAAAATGATGTCAAAAGAGCACAACACTGACAATCGTTCAGAAGTTGAAAGAATTTTTTCAGAACACCCAGCAAGCGAAAGATCAACTGTAATTAAAATGGAACGCCTTTTAGGTCAATTAGCACCACTTCGTTCGATAGGAGATTTTCGATATAAATGGAGTCATGAACTCATGGATAAGAAAGTGGTTCCATTTTATGGAGAAAATGCAATACCTCCAAATTACAATACTCCACCATATTTAACTGCTAAGCCTGAAGTTAAATATCATAGATTGACACCTAAAGATAAATTTTTAATTATAGGTAATTATTAATTATCTATTTATAATCGAATAATTATTTCATAATTAGTAAAAATATTAAAAGTTCAATAAAAAATAAATATATCTAAGGTAAAAAAAGTTTTTACATATTTAAATTTATAGAATCATTTAATGTAAACGATTTAAACTGTTAAATTTGCTCTAATTTTATTTATATTATAACTAAAAATAAATATAACTATTTAAAAGTTAATCGAAAATTTTTTAAAAATATTCTACAAAATTTATTAATAGATGTGTATTAGAAATCTTAAAAATTTTTGTAAAAGTTAAATTAAAACGTAACAATAATTTAAAACAAATTTCTAATTAAAACATTGTCTTATTTAAGGTTTTGAAACTGTAAAAATAAGTTTTTTTTTAATATTTAATAAAAATAAAATTTTGATTTGTAAATATATTGTAATGTTAATTTAATAATTTTTTAAGCTTCTGATGGTCTTTGGGACTTAATATCTCCAATAGAAGCTGTTCGACTTGTAGGTGAACACACGAGTGGTAAAGTAACTCTAAGTCCATTACGATTACCTCGTAAAAACATGAAATTATCAGATATTAATGAAATGCTTTTACAACGAAAAGAAGGATTAAAAAAAAAACCTTTAGATAGCAATGCAGCTACACATTTAATAAGAAATGCATTAGGTGGAACAGAATGTGGAATTGATCATGCAAAGATATCAAAAATGTTAACATTACCAAGTGAAGTAGTAAGATTGTTCAGAGATGATATAACAGTAACTGTGGTATATATGGATGCAGAGTTTCTTAGACATTGTCCATAATTGAAATAATTGTTTTTATTATACTTAAATATAAATGTTATTTAAGTGTTTTTTGTAAGCTAAGTCATTTAATTAATTGAATACATTCAATTGATTATGGTATAGAGCTTGTTATTTATTTAATTAACAATAAAAATAATTTACATAAGAACTGAGTTCTTTGATTGTGTTTAACATATTACATTATACATTGAATCTAATTTAAAATTCATCCTAAAGTGTCTCGTAAACACAAGCTA
The DNA here is from genome assembly GCA_018907185.1 of Platyscapa corneri. NCBI lineage: Eukaryota > Metazoa > Arthropoda > Insecta > Hymenoptera > Agaonidae > Platyscapa > Platyscapa corneri. Next base: position 28,467 of record JACCHW010000011.1, read on the forward strand.
TAAGATAAAACTGTATAGTAAAAAAAGCATTAATTTTTTATATAGTCACAATTAGAAATATAACTAATATTATGCAATTAAAACAAAAAAATAATAAAATCGTTTTTTTAAAACAAAAACCATCATAACTGTTCCATCAATAAAAGATGAAAATTGTAATACACCTGATAACAGTACATTATATGATTAAAGATAAAAAATAACATATGGATTGGTTTCGATAATCTAAACATTTTTATCTCAAAATATAGATTTTATAGTGTTTTGATGTTGCCAAAATAGGCAAGTTGCAAGCTTATTACATGCAAGTTATCATTTCAGAGTCTCGATTTTTCTTAAAAAAAAAAACGAAAAAACTTTTAACATTCTCATGTTTATCACACGCTGAATTATTAAAAAACAAGAATAAGGCAAGCGCGCTCGAATTCAATTTTGAGTTTTTTTGTATCATTCACTCATTTATCAACTATTAGAATCAACCTTCTTGACCAAAATCTTCCTTAAACTTTTCAAGTTTACTCATGTCCTCTTCATTTACAGTTGGACGGGTAGTACTTAACGATTTAAGCATATCTTTCTGTAATACAAAAAATCATATAGTTATTAATATTTAAAATAAAATTATTTATTCAATTAACTAAAAAAACCAATAAAAATTATGCAGATAATAGTTTATGATACATGAATAAAAACAAATAATATAAAAACGTACTATTAATTTTTTAATAACTATAAATTTTAATAATAATTTAATAAAAATTTTAATAACTAAATTCTTATTGCCGTAATTAAAAATTATATTTAAAAGGTTTAATTGGTTAATCAGATGTATTGATTTATTTTTATCGCATATAATAAAATATTCCCTTTAATATATTGACATGTCCTAGCTGACAATAATCAGACGGCTCATGAAACATATTAATAATATTCTTCACGCGCAAATAAAAAATATCGGTAGAAGGCGAAACGGTTGTATAGGTTTAAAGAACCTTATCGCCATTGAGTTTTAGGGATCACCGATTGGTGTTGGCATTTTTGGAACCTCGGTGCCGTTGTGGTTCATTAACGAGCATCGGAGTTTTCAGGAAGAGTAGCGGAAATAATATATAATCAAGTAAAATAATTATCGGGATAGCAATAGTTTCTCGGCAATACACAGAGCGTGTAATCCGCACTTGATAGTATTGAATAAAAATTAATTTTTTTTTATTAATCTATCTACACACTCATGGTTTGACGATGAAGTGAACACGTCAATATTTTATATATGTTTTTATATTTGTAAACGAATGATTAAAAAGTGTACTAAAATTTTGTTAAAATTTTACAAATGTAATAAATTAAATATTAAAATTAATTTTTTAATAAATTAATCTCATTACAAAAATAATAAATTACAATTACAATAAATCGAATTATTGAAAATTAGAAAAACATTATTAAAGGCATTTATATAGTTTATCTAATAAGCAGTTCAACTAATGAAGAAATTTATTTTAATGATGTTTGATTTATTTTAAAAATACATCAAATAAAATAAATTCAGATAAATACTAAAAATAATAAAATGTTTTTTTATCAGATAATTACCATAGTGACAGGAGGTTCAAATAATTTATCTCCAGGCACTTCCATCCAATTCATTTCTATTGCTGCTGGATCTCCCGGAGAGCATGGTGTAAGTAAATCATCAACAACAACAGATGGATCTTTGGGTGATGGTCCTCTGACTTTCTTAAAATGAGTAGCTGTTTGAACTTGTCTTACTGGCTGCATAAGAGCATCTCTCACTATGATACTAATATCAGCACCTGAATAACCTTCAGTAGCTGATGCTAATTTTTTAAAATCTTCTTCACTTAGAGTATGAGAAGTACTTCCTAAATGAAGTTTAAACATGATTACTCTTGCTGGTTCCTCTGGCAAAGGAATGTAAATTCGTTTTTCAAATCTTCTTCTGATTGCTGAATCTAAGACCCAAGGTATATTTGTAGCTCCCAAAACAAGAATACCATCATTATCAGTTCCTACACCTACACATATTATATTTAATTACATAATTTACTTATTATTCATAATATTTAAAAATAAGTATTTGATCATTTTGTAAAGAAATCTGTTTTCTCTAAATTTTTAAAATAAAAAAATAAATTTTTAGTATACAACAAATCTTAATTAAGTAATGATTACAAACCCTGCATTTGAACTAAGAATTCTGTTTTTATCCTTCTAGCTGATTCAGATTCATTATCAGATCTCGAAGAGCAAAGAGAATCTACTTCATCAATAAATATGATACTGGGTTTATGTGTTCTAGCTAATTCAAATAGATTTTTTACCAATTTTTCAGATTCTCCTAGCCATTTGCTTACCAAATCAGAAGAAGAAACTGAGAAAAAAGTAGAATTGTTTGCTTCAGTAGCCAAAGCTTTTGCTAAATATGATTTACCTGTACCAGGAGGCTGAAATATATAATTATTATACTAATTTGATATACAATAATTTAAAATAATAAATAAAATATTATATTATCAATCTATATCCAAAATATTTTTACAATATTATGTCAATAAATTCTAAAAATTGAATACTTCATAAAATGTAAATAAAATACAAGAAATCATACATATTTTAATTTAAAATAATGCAAAAAAATTCAAAACTTACACCAAATAATAAAATTCCCTTCCATGGAATTCTTTTTCCAGTAAACAAATGAGGAAAACGAAGAGGAAGTATAACAGCTTCTTTTAAAGCTTCTTTTGCTCCATCTAACCCTGCAACATCGCTCCATTTTATATCTGGTTTTTCAATAATGATTGCTCCTTCCAATTTACTTTGAAGCTTTTTTTTTTCAGGATCACTATCTGTGTCACTATCACCACTATCACTTTTCTTATCTTCATTCTTTGAATTTTCTTCTCCAGCCTTAACCGGTTTCTTTTTTCCTTTTTTTAAATAAGTTTTCAACTTCTCTGCTCTATCGAGATATTGCATACACTTACTACGAATACTATCTTTAGCTCTATCACCTTGTGCTTCATCTAAATTTAAAATAATAGTTTAGAAATAATTACCTTTTTTCATTTATAATCTTTTTGTTATTATATACTAATCATAAATATTAAATTTAAACTAATTTAAAAAATTTGAAAGTTTATTTAAATCTAAAAATTATGAATATATTGAAAAAAACTTAAGATAAAATTGGAATTCACATTTCTTTATGCATTTCATTCCAAAAATTTGAATTGATAAAATAAGCAATATTGTAACTTGATTATATCTATTTTAAAATAATTTTAATTATTTGAATGCATTCAACTATTTAAAACTTACATTTAATAGCATGAAGAAAATATTCAACCGAATGTTCATAAAGCCTTAGTGCTTCTTCATAATTTTTGTTCCTATCCTCTTCAGTAGCTTTTGTTACCATATCAATAGCTTTCTATAACAATATAAATAGTATCTCATTAAATAGGTCGAATTAAAAAATTTTTAATTAAATGTTTACCTGCAGAATAGGTCCAGATGCCATGATGTATAACGATTTACTCCACCTTGAAAGAACGGATGTTTGTCACTCCTTCCTAACCTTTAAAATTCTACTTCTTTGATAACTACGACTATCGCCTACAAATTGTATATAAATCAAATTTTGTATGGAATTAAAATTAAGAAAATTTTAACTATTAATAAATCTTTACAAATAAATATCATGTTAATGTGAATAAAACGTAATTTAATATCATTTCTTACAAATATTTATAATACAGTTTTTCTCTGTCAAATGGATAACCTTCAAAATTCAGCTTGCTGACGTCGTCGTGACAGACATGCTTCTTCGATTATTCTTATGCAGATGGAAACTTTAAACATTAGATAATCTCTTTCCTTACGAAATCATTGGAAAGAGTTAAGGAATTCAAGAAAATTACTTTTGAAATTGTTTGAATATAGCATCAACAGTCAAGAAAAAGAAAATTACATTACCGCGAACTATAAAAATATTGGTAGATCTTGGAATGAAAAAATAGATTTCTATCCATAGGCTACAATTTAACGCCCTCTTCATTAAATTTGATAAGATAAAAAACATTTAATGTAATATATTTATATACCCAATCAAAACTATGATTTGAGCATCTAAAATTTTTTTTTATTAAAAATATAATTTTGGAAAAAATACTTTCTGTATTCAATTTTTATCTAAAAAGCTGTTAATACTTGAATTTTACAAATATAAAAAAAAATACAGATACTGCGCGAATTAAAACATTTAAAAAAATATTGTTTATTTAATAAAAAAATATTGTTTATTTAATAAAAAAAATTTTTTAAATGCTTGAGACTACTATTTATTATATTTATATTTATAGTACTTATTTTTATATACATAAAATTCATACAAAATATTAATACATAGAATACATTTTCATACAAAACAATAATTAATGATTGGAGAGTTATTCGTATCTTAACGATACCCAGGTAATCAATACTTGTACATGTTTCAAATTTTGATGATTTTCCTATTTGTGCATAACGTATTAACATTTGAAAATAAAATTTAACTTATGAATATGAAAAATAATAATAGGTAACAATAAGTTGAATCTTTTTTTAAAAAATTTATATCGAAAGAAAAGAAATTCATAAAGTATGATATAATTTTAGGAGCTGATTGATTTATTGCTTCCATGTTTCTTGAATAAAAGTAAATTATTACAATATATGGCATTTAACATTAAGAATAAATAAATTAAAACAGCTATAGTACTAGTATAGTGCTACTAGTAGTAAGAAATATGTTTAAAAGTTTTTCTCATAAAAATTTACAAATGCAAGTGAATGACAAAATAAAATAAAACTAATTTTTTTCAAGAAAAAGGAAACGTCCAACACAATAAAAATAATGTTTACTTGAGCAATAAAATGACATTAGACGAATAATGCACGAAATAAGATTTAAAAAAAAAAGACTATGATCTATGCTATAATTGTGGTTAAAAAAGACATTATGTATACAACTGTAATTGTAAACTAAGAATATCACATCTGACCAATAAAAATAATATCGAGTTTGATGAGCTTCAAATAAACGGGCAGCCGCTGGTATTGACACGAGTAGCCGATGTTTTACTTAAAAGCAATGATTGCTAAATAAGTATTTTAATATTCAAAAAATCAAAAAAATTTATATAATTAACATTAATCCTTATAAAAGATTAATTTAAATAACATATAGTAAAAAAGAAAGACAAAATAGACTAAAATATATAAAATTTTTCTAATAAAAAATTAATAGTTTTATTGTTTGTAGTGAATATGATTTTGTATTGTTATAATATTAGATGATAAAGTAACTTGGAGAGAGAAAATAGAAACGGAAGAAATAAAATAGAAAGAAATAGAAGCATTAAAAATAAGGCAACAACTGGAAATTAGGATTGATAAACTGGAAACCTCAATGTGCAAAAGAAATTAAATACATCAAAATAGAAAATGTATTATATCAAATATCATTATATAAAAGTGTAACACCGTTAAAAATTTTATGCAAGATAATGGAATTTTCCCAGCATTTCTACCATATGAAATAGAACTTTATTACAAGCAACAATTGCAAAATTAAAAAGTAAACTTTGAAACGATACTATTGAAAATTAAACTATATAACATTTTCATGGTTATTAGAAAATAATAAAAACATATTTTGATCTACATAAGTATTATTATTATGTTGCAAAATTAATTTAATTTTACCAAAATTTATTATCAATTTTCAAATTAAATTTACGAATAAAATTTAATATTAATCTGAAACTACCTTAAAATAAATAACGCCAGAATTTTATTTGTAAATAAATAAATTATATTTAGAACATTAACATTAATAAAATTTCGATCTTTCGAAATTATTATAAAGTCAATTGTTATCATTTTGTATCAATTATACAAGATTAAATTAATAATGAAGTTCATAAATTTCTATTACCACACTAAAATTACTGATATGAAATTTCATAAAATGGAATAAGATCGAGTAGAAATAAAAATAAAACTAAAGTTGTAGAAAATTCTGAGATTAACAAATGTATTCAAAGTTAAGGAATTCGTAAAATTCTATTATTAGGATTTTTACGCCAAAATCTTCGTTTACTTCTTAAGAGCAAGTATAATAGTAGATTTTCATATTTGTAAAAATACTTTAATTATTTTATTATTATAACTAAAGGTAAAAGTTAATGTATACCTAATAACGTTCTTTAACAAATAAATTACTAAAAATGAAAACTAAGCCAAGCTATTATTTCAATCAATTGTAAACACTTAGATAATAAATTACTTTTTACGAATTTCGAGTGTATTATATAAGATTGAGATTTGAACTAAATTGATCATGGTAAAGTTATGTAGGCATATATATAAATAGATTATAAAATTTATAAATAAATAAATTCAGAGATTTAAAGGAATTTTGATAAATTAAAAAAATAATCATTTTCGATCATAACCTATTAGTAAACGTTATATCCAAATAACATAATCAAAGCATGTTATAAGGATAGAAAATTTTCTTTAGATAAATTATTTCAGCAACATTGCACAACTACCTTCTAGTATAATTGTATGAAATTTATGTTATATAGCAGTAATTCTGCTAAGCTAAATAAACACCATTAAAAGAAATTTGGATTGACTGTAATTAACACAAGAAATATAGCAATGATCAACCTTAATTCTTAATAAGATACACGTTGATAAAGGTAAAAAGAACATCAGAAGTATTATTGAAATGTTTTTCACTCTGACGCTCACTTTCTCTAATAACCACAGGGTCTAATTTCTGTTCAGCAAATGCTCGTAGTACCATAGATCTCATAACCTTGGCGATGTGCTTAATATTACTCAACAATCTAAAGTCGATAATCTAAAAACACAGACAAGAGATAAGAGTAAAGTGAAGAATATTTTTTCATAAATGATTAACTTCGTAGAGATAAGATAACAAAAACACAAATAACAAGTTTTTAAGTTATTACTTTTTACTATTACATCAATCATATAATATTAATATCGATAAAAAATCATACTATATAAAAGTCATTGCTTCAATAAGAGCGAGCTAAATAAATACAATTCATATTAGTATCATCAAGCATTAGTTTTTACTTTATTTGACGAAGATCGAAAATATACGACGAGAACATTGGTTCAAGAATTTTCATCTTTTAAGGATGAATTATACACGAATAGAAAGAAATAGGGGAAAAAAAAGATTATGCAATATCCAATTTTGGGAATGCAAAAAATAACAATTTCAAATTATCATTAAGTCGGTTAAGAGAATTTCACTTTCAAAAAGTAAAACATTTTTAAAATTTGAACGAGAATCTTTAAAGACTGTCTTCGAAGGAAAAAAATCCTAACATTTTCATTAAAAACTTTTATTGTAATAAAAAAAATAAAAAATAAAAATATTATACATATATAATAGTTTATTATTCATATTGTATACATATAGAATTAAATTAAGAAATACTGTATTTAAACTAGTACAAGTTTTGTTCTACTTTGTTGTACAAAAATTTTAGAAAAAAATAAAATAATTGATAACTACAATTCGTTTTTTAAGACCTCTGTAATTTTAAAGATGTTAGTTGAAGGAACATGCATTCTTTCATACTCTTAGATAGCACTTTATTTGATTAATATTAATAATTTATTTTAATTACTCGAATTCAAAAGTTTTATAGTTAGAAGAATATATAGTACGTTTACAATTTTATAAATTTAATTAAAACACAGAAAAATGTGTAAGATATATAATCACAATTTATCACGCAAAAATATTTTATTTACATTAAAAATTCTTATATTGATTAGTTAATTTTAAGAAAATATTTAATATTTTAAACAGTATTTGTTAATAAATTATAACGTAGGTATTCGTAATTTTCGTAGTAATTTATCTAAAAAATTGATAATAATTTGTTTTGTTTTTACTTTTATTGGACAATTTATAAGGAATGAGTATTATAATTTAATTTTTCAATTGCTTAAATTCAAATTTTAGCACACTTTCTAGCTATATATATTTGACATCTGATAATATACCAGTTCATGTACAATTTTTCTCCGGTCACTATTAAATGATAAATAAGCTTTTTTAAATTATTTTAATTATTGATTATTATTAATGCAAATTATATATATATGTACACACTTATACATTTAATATTAAATTTTTAATTTTTAAATATTGTATACATCAAAAACATTTTTATATTAAATGATTAATTTTCAAATTTTATAACTTACCATTTATATTGATTTTAAAAAAAATATTTAGAAATTTTTCTCATAACTAAGTCTTAATCGATGTCCATGTCTAAAATACCTTAAATTCATTCAGTAACTTGCACCTGTGCTCTATCCTTGCTACATATATTCATAGAATTAGTTTTTTGTAATTATATTCAAATCAAAATATCTGTGATTTAGCTAAATTAATTTTAACCCATATGATGTTTTATATTTAAATTTTTAATTCTGAATATAGTAATTATATATTCATTCTGAAACAATGTTTTATATTCAGCTAATATAAAAAAATGTGATTATATTTAAGTTTGTAGAAGTTTATGTAGATAAATAATTGCAATCTTTATTTCAAACTATTATATTATTTAAAATAAAAGATCACAGCAAATTAATAAAACACTATTGGTAAATTCTCATTTGAGTGCTCATGGTAAAAAATTAAATATTGCTTATATATCAAAGGCTATTGTGGAAAACTTTCAGTGTCTAATATATATAATAACTCATTTCATTTTTCACCTTGGAATATACAATAATATTCAAAATTCCGATACAAATATTTATGAATTATTTTTTTTTTAATTTTTATTATACACTATTTTTACATGAGTTTAACATAAAATTAGAAGAAGCTTTAATATATTGGGGAATTAATAATCTGAGCTACATTACTAGGATCTTCATATATTCACGATTGGTAAACAAATTCCAAGAAATTTATTTACAGTATTAAACATATGTATGATTTGAAAGGAGGAAGGAAAGATTAAAAAAATATCATTAACTAAAAAATTCATTATATTACATTTGAAGTGATACATTGGCATAAGCATTAAAAAAATAAAGCTGAAAATATTTTATTGTATTTGAAATAAACACTTAAATACTTTTAATCTGTATAAAGCAAATACACTTTTTATACTAATAACTTTAGTTATAGTCTAATATTTCTGTATAAAGTTGAATTAATTAATTTTCATATTTATGTAATAATTGTAAGGTACATTTAAATATTAATACTTAAGAAATAGCTATGATTAAAAATTTAATATTTCTATATGTCTTATATAACAAATTCTTGCTTCAAGTTACAAAAACAATGATTGATTTAAAAATTTTTATATATATTCTTTGAAATCATTGGTAGCAAGATAAATAATGAAAATGAATTAGATCAATTTATAGTCAGTATTACAAAAAAATACTTGTGCAATTTTTTTTTTAAATCAAGTAAAAATTAAATCAATGTTACTATTAATTAATCAATTCAGTATTATTTTATAATAATAATTAAACTTAATTGATTTTTAAATGCATGGTCATTATTTAAACAGAACTTATTTTTTAATTAGTTGAAATTTTATGTAAAAATAAATATTTTTACAATTATTTTATGTTTGAAAATTTTTTTAAACCTTCTTCTACAATTTTATGCGTTATCCCATCTTTAACCAATATTGATAATATGCCTGCTTTAGTTAAGTCAGTAATATTCCGTTGTTCATCATCAAAGAAAAGCATGTCCTTGTAATCAATACCAGATAAACTTTTAATTCTATAGAAATTAAATATTTTAATTATTAAATGAAAAATATTAATGTGAATGTACTTTTATCCATTACTTTGAAAAGTGAGTAGTTTTAATGCCAGGATAAATCTCTTTGTACTTAATATATTTATCCCATCCAAATAAATTTAATAACTGATTAGCTCCTTTAATTTCTGATGTTCTAGAAGCAATTCCAATTTCATATCCCTCTTCAAATAATCCTTTAAGAATTTCAGAAGTATCTGGGTAATAATTTATTATTTTACCACGAACATCTTTGATTTTATTTGAGCTAAAGGAATACATAATTAAATTAAAAATTGGAAAATATTTATTGACTACTCATAAAGACTAATAAAAGATTTTATCAATATCATTTTAAATTATTCTCATTTCCTTTTATTTGATAAATAAAATGTTACAAGGTAACTATTCTGAAAATATTTAAGTATACAATTGTTAAAAGAGAGTATTTAAATTATATACAAACCTTTTCATAAATGGTGGTGTAACGTGTGTATCAACCCAAAAAGGCCAAAGCGTATAATCTAAATGATAAATTTTTATATGCAAAGGTTATTTAAACTAGTGTAATTGTAAATAATTATTTCATATGTTGAATTATATTCAAACAATAAAAGTTACTGTACTTGGCAATATACATTTATGTTATATTTAAACTATACTTAAAATTATACTACATATGTTTCTATTTGTATTTTGAATCTAATAAGGTTAGATTACTTTCCGAACAATCTGATTATTAATTTATCATTATAATTATATTATAATTATTGATGTATCTTTCACGTAATTCTATTTTTTTAGTTTATAAATACTATTTAAATAATATATATTATAATTACGATTCGAATATTATTTTTTTTTCTACTAAAAATTATTTTATAATAGAATATAAAATTTCCGTAAATAAATTAATTATAAGTATCACTTTATTAAAAGAATTCGTATAACTTTATTTTTAAAATTTTAAAACTTACAAGATCATTACTATACAATTATTAATAATTTCTAACCTAGATCAAAAACAATAATTTTTGGTTTCTTTTCAGACATTTTAGAATAGAATAAAATTTATGTCCAAAAACTATAATATATAAATCGATACCATTATTGTTATTAATTCAAATCAAAATGCAAAACTTTGTTTAATAAAATTATAGTTCACTTAGTACACTCGTCGTTAGCTTAAATATAATTCGATATCTGATTAGCATATTCTCACTATATTTGATTTATTTTGAATATTTATATCGAAAATAATAAAATAATAGAAGAACTAATAATAAAAAAGAATAAAAGTTTAAAATGTAGTTATAGATTTAGAAAATTAATTTCATGCAAATTAAAAATTTTGAAATTTAACCTCTTATTATTTTAAAAAAAATTCAAGCGTTTGCAAACTCTCTTTATTGACCCAATTTTAATTTAATTTAACAGCTAGTACTGCATAATTATAAATGATTAAAACTTTTTTTATTATTTGAAATAGAAATAATTGTTATTAAAAAATTAAAGTTTTAGTATAAACATTTCAAATGAGTGAACTATAAAATAGAGTAAATTTATTAAATAAAGAAAAATAAATAGTATAATATAATAAAGTATTTAAATGTAGAAGAAAATAAGTATAAAAAATATATTAAGCTTGGTTTTATAAGAATATAGATACATTTAAGAAATAATTTTTTTAACAATAAAAAGATATTAGTTTAATGTGTTTTATGAAAATGCAATTATAAATTATTTCGACAACTTCTTTAAATTTTTATAAAAATTAATATGCACGGTCTATTTTAAATAATTCGTACAAAATACAAATAGGTTCCAATTTAACACATATGAACAGACATTTTAACAGAAGAATGCAGTGCTGTAATAACAATTTTATCTAATTAAATACTTAATATTCCTTACTTATGAAACCTATCAGTCTATAAAATTTTATCATACATAATATACGTAGTAAATAAATAAAATTTAATATTACTTGAAGCGCTTAATATAGTGAAGTACGTACACTGAAATCATAAAATTATTAAAGTACAATTATATCAATTTAAAAATGATTAATGACTGAATTATTTTTAATATAAAGTTATGGTAGAAAATCATCATAAGAAGACTGGTACAAAAATGTAAGTAATATATCTTTTTAAAAATAATTTATTTGTTTATTTATATAAATAATTTACTAATAATGCACTCATAAATGTATTTGTATATAAATCAATTTTCTGTTGTAATAGAATTTCTACACGTTCCAATAGTTTTATTAATAAAGTTATAATTAATATTTTATAAATGTTTGATTACTTTTTTGTCACAAATTTATGTTTTCGAAAATCAATATAATTAAAAAACCTCCATCTGTATTTAATAAAAGTGTATTCAAAAACATCAAATTGGTATTTAATATTAATATTTTATCAATTGATTAACATTAAAAAATACTTTTCAATATTCTTTGTCAACATTCAATACAGTAAAGCTAAAAATTTTTTATAAAAAATTTCTCGATGCAGAAAATGATACAGCTAATTGATATGATATTTAGGAATGTAACATAAATATTTTTAGACGATTAATTACAATAGTAACTTTAGATATATAAGTATAAAACTTTTTAAATTTCTGATCATCTTTGTGGAAAGTACAATAGTAATTCCAAACTTCACACAATTAATAAAAACAATATTTTAAAAAATATCTTTATTATTATTTATTTATCAAAATTAATTAATAAGCCTGCATAACTGAGGATTTTGAAATAATTTAAAATTGCATAAACAAATCGGGGTACCTGTGTTTATATATATATAGTTAAATTATACCACATTCACACAATATAACCCATCATTAAATATTAATTAGATCAGTTACTTACATGAAAAAAAAGAATACGTTCAAATATTTTATTTTCTTCCAAATCTTCAAATTGAAAAAATTGATTTCTTAATTAATAATGAACCATTTCTTCAAAGATTTACATAATTAAAAATAAGATCGTTTTTTATCAAAATTTAACATTTTAAAGAGTTGTTGGTTTATTTCAATGTATTTTATCTTGTACTGAGATTAATATAAAGACGAATTATTGGTCCTCATATTTATCTCAATGTAAATAGAAAGTATATGAACGAGGTTGAAAAATTAATTATTTATGGGTTAACCAATGATAACAATATTTATTACGTATATCTATATTTATTCATATTATGTATATTATGTACAAAGTAGTTTCTAATAACCCTAATTGGGGCTCAATCGGATAAACTTTGTTTTCTTATATACATTTACAATGTTACAGATACATCAAAATTCTTCATAGTCGGCAAAATGTATTATCTCACGTGTGTATGCATATATGCATTTATTTATGCATGCTCATATATATATATATTCGCACACACATGTATGTATAGATATGCATGTATTTATATATGCAGGCTCAACTATCATACCCTCATATTGTGACTGTACTATGATTTTCTTTCTTGCAGTAACATTAATAATAATTATTATTAATGTTGTTATTACTATTATTAAATTAATAGTAATTATAAAAAATAATAATCATTATGATCTTAATGTAATGCATCTTGAGTGTAGATACACACGAATTATATATTTCCTCAAAAAATTTAATTTCTATTTTTAAATCATAATAAAATTATACCACATTCGTATTCATTTTCGTGATCTCTTAATATTTTGCTTTACTTAACACTACTATAGTTTACAATTATTTTTATTTTACTTACAATAATTCGCACAATATTCACACACATTCCCCAAATATTTTATAGCGTGATAGCGTTGGTATCGAAACAAATTTATAAAAATACGTGTATTCATCACATTTCTACCTGACTGCGGCTACTTTTATTTTTTCTTTTTTTTAAATTTTTTTTTCTTTTGTGACAAATTACAAGCATGATTCAATGACTACACTCTTAACGAAAACAAATTGTTTCATTTCTTTCATTTTACATTCATGTAAGTATATTTTTATACTTGTTTCTTCCTTCCAGATTTTTTCTTTTCGCTTCCTCTATAAGAATTTGACTCTGATGTTATATCATTTTTCATCTTTTTTCTTTTGGTTCATTTATTTGTTTATAATCGCTTGCTTTTATTATACTTCATTACAATAGTATTATAGTAAGGAAAACTAGATAATCGTGATATCTTTGTCATTTATACACAGGAAGGGAAATAGTGAGCAGATACGTAACTCATTGTGAAAATTGTATCTATAATAGGCATAACTTGCGTGGAAGAATGTAAGCGTTCTTGATCCAACATCATTCTCATAATCAAAAAGGCACTGAACGCACATTATTTAATGTATTGATCGACAACGGGTCGGTAGACTATTTTCTCTCTTTCATTTTTTTACTTTATTTATATATATATCATGGACCGAAGAAATGCTAATAATCGCATTTAGTATACGTAAATACATTTTACATGTGAAAGAAAGAAAAAATACCGTTATGAAAAAGTGAGCACACGGGATTTCTTCGTTAAGAGTGTCACATATACTTTAATAAGATGTTATTTTTCTGTTCGTGCCGCAACGGCTACTGATTAGTTAGTGAATAAAAAAAAATAATGCAGTTGCTTTTTGTCAAAGCATTTTTAATTTTAATTTTTTATCATATTTTTTTACTTTTTTTAAATAAATGTGTTTTTTTTCAAATGTAGTTTTTTTGCCAGTTTATGAAAATACTATTTTATTATTATTTTCTTTTATTTTGATAACGCATTCACGAATTTCTGCTATATCAATATTAATAAATCCTAATATTATTGCGAATAAAATTTATTTTGCTGTTTTGGCATATACATGCATGCATATAAAACGCGCGGTCACACACACACACACACACACACAGACACACAAATGGAAATCACAAAGAAAATATATTAAACTAAAGCGAAATTTTGCGTTTAATACGTAACATAACTTTTTTTGAAATAATTAATATTGATGAATAAGTTGAAAAGTCAAAACAAATTCTAGTAGAATTAAAAAAATATTTTTAAGTTTTTTTTATTTCATATATGTATTGATTTTAAATATTATAGAAGTGAAAACTTTAATTAAATCCCCTGTTCTCACTTCTGTTGTAAAAAAATTCCTTATTTGTGTAGCGTAATACAAATATGTAAGTTAATAATTTAAGTATTTATTATTATTTTTGTATTATTTATCAATTTTACTGTCGAAAATATAGTAATAATTTGTTTTTTACCATAAAATGATTAATTAAAATATGAAAATTATAATTGAATTTTATAAAAAGCGTAAATTATTATTAAATTATTTAGATAACATTTTCAAGGTTTCTTTAAAAATACATTTGTATACAAATTTTGAAAAGTAATATAAAAAATTATTTCTTGGAGCAATAGTACTCGTTTTTAATTTTAATATTATAATGTATGCTACTATGTAATGTGTTTTAATTTCAACATGGAAGTTACTTTATAAAAACACTGCAAAGTATTGACATATATTACTTGAATAATATAGAAAACATAATATATTATAGTTTACTAAATTAAAACAAATTTGAGTTATTTATATACTTAGGTATTAACGCGCTATTTTTTGTAATTGAGATTTATCAATATTTCACGAAAAGAAAAGCTTAATTTTACGTGTTTTTTTCATTTTACATGTATGTAGGAAGTATTATTATGGAAAGACGTACATGGAACATTTAAAATGTTTACCCACGCATAGATGTGTATAACGCTGAAAACATTTTTCTTTTTCACATTTGAAATGCATCCGACATATTAGTTTTACAGTATGTGTAATACGTTTAAGACTGCACCTTTGTTCAATAGTAAGAATAAAAATAATATTAACGAGATTCGATTTATAATTTTTATGCGTTCTTTTTTATGCTGATCATTCGCGGTTTCAAATGCTTATATTAAGTTTATACCAGAATATAATTTTTTACACAAATAGTCATAATATTCAAAGCAGAATGAACTTACAAGACTTTATTTGATTATCACTAATGTTTTTTCTTTTAACCGACAATTATTTCTACTTGGACATTTTTTCCCCTCGTAGTATTATTTATATTTATAATCTGTTTGCGTGAAATTTAAACTACTGTAAATTTGATTAGTTTAATTTTTGTCCTCGTATGTTTGAAATTAAGACACTTATTCAAAAATATCAATTTAAGATGCTTGAATTCATTTAATTTTTTATTTGCAAACAATGATAGCGATGACAAAATTGACGTATTAGAGCGACACATTATGCCACTTTATCGATTGTTTTTAATTAAATTTTTTTATGTCGGTGACATCATTGGGATTTCGAAGATTCATGACATACGATAAAAACGCGCAAGTGTGCGTGCATGCCTGTGTGTGTCTATATGCGCGTGTGCGGATTCGCGTCGTTTTATTGTATTGTTTGTGTTGTTTGATTTGTGTAATACTCGCCTGTGGGTGATGCGTTATATTACTTGCATAATTTCCTTCTTCGCTCTCAATTTTTTATGTATATATCTTTACATGCTTGTAATGTATTCACTTATGCATATGTGCACGTAAGAAAGTATTGAATGTATATATGTAACAATATGAGACTGCAAAAATGTTGAAAATATATTACCGAAATAGTATGAAGCACAATATAAAATATTGGTAAATTTTTGCAAATAAATGTATTAGAATATTTCCTTTTAATTCGCAAGATTCTTTTAAATCCATTTCTTAATTCCAAATTCGATGTATTCAAAGTAATATTGCACTTTTTTAAAACTATTTTTCGAAAAGCATACATTTACTCAGTATATTGTTGTTTAAAATTTTCTGTATCATTAATAACGAAGACTTTTTGCAGTTAATAAAGACGCACTGTCAGTCTCATGTTTATATTTTTGTATATTAACGGCAGTTTTTCCCCGCACTGTGTATCCTACATTATTTTGATCAGTATTTTTATCAATTTTTTACTTTTTACTATATTATTATACTTTTCTCTCTTTATTTACTCTTCAATAAGAAAGTTTGCAACGCGAGAAATCAATAAGATCGTAATTGTCTATGATTCTTCATTATTAGTACATACTTTTTTTTTCTTCTATAATATTTTTACTAGGCCAAATTTTATAATCTAAAAATGCCGTTTGTACGATTTTTATTTAAGAGAATAGCTTTTTTAATCCACTTTTGGACTAAAGCGCACTGTATATCTTGTCGACGCGAATGATTTTATTTATATCATACAAAATTAAGACAGCTTGAGGCTACAATAATACAGAGTTGGGTGCTAGTAAATAATGTCAAAAATCTTGTTTAAATTTTATTATTTATATCATGCTTTATAGATAATAATTATTTTATAAAAGTATTCAGCAGACTTTAAATATTTACTAATTTATATACACTATTTATACCGTCTATATGATTTATAAGTCACATATGAATTTTTATATTTAATCATTTTTTTTGCTTATGTTCAATGTATAACATTGGCAAAGAATTATTTTATAATATTGTAATAATTATTTTTAAATTTTGACTATAATTTTTACCTAAAATTATAAGCTATAAAGAATAAATACTTTTTGAGATAGTTAATGACATAAAATTTACGTTTCAAGTAAATATATTTATTTTAATCTGTACCTCAATTTTTAAATTATTTCAATATCTTTATTTTTTGCAGTAATTGCACTTTCATAAAATAACCAATGCTTAAAAAATATATAAAAAAGTAACAGAAAAATTATTACTGGGACCCAACTCTGTGGTTAACTATAATAAAAGCTAAGACCCGGTAACAGTAATTACACCATTATTTAATTTTGAAACTTTTGTTTTACATATATTAATAAACAGACATCGTAGACCATCTTATTATTTACAATCCTTGTTAATAGTTAAAAAATCAGACTTTCTAGGCTTTTGATAGCCTATGTGAAACGGAGTACATTTTACATTGCGCTAATGTTATTATTCATTTTTTTGCGTTTATTTTCCATTTGTTTCAATTTTTCCTTTGCGAGTTTATGTGTATGATTTTTACACTTTGTGTATTACATATTAATTTTTTGCATGAAGAAGTCAATACTTCAATCTAATCACAGTATATGCTGATTTAATCGTGAATAAATTAAAACTTATCTGAATCTTATTACTTTAATGATCATATCACTTTCAATGTATCCACTTTGCTCAATTCATCGATATATATTTTCTCTCAAGGGCCTTAGATAAATTCGTTACAAATTTCGTAAAACAAAAAGTATAAATAATAACATTCACTAACTACATTTTGACTTAGCGATTTTATCATTTTGCGATAAAATTGTCGACGATTTGGTAAGTTCGAAAAGAAACTCTAATGTGTATTTTTAATTAAACTTAGTAAAACCCTTAAACTCTAGTCGATTCGATACTACGTGGCCACGTACCTTGGATCTTTATACAACATAATGATTTGTATGTTTTAAAATTATTTCAGCGAGTCTCTACCCTTTTCACTCGATCACTTTTTATTTCTGCCATAACTGTCATAACAGTATATACTTTTTATCAAACCAAATTTATTATCAATAACTTTTTTATTAGTATTGTTTTGTTAATCACTTTCATTATTTGTACAGCTAAGAGACACAAATTTTGTGACTGTATTTAATTATTGAAAGATTATCTTATTTTACACACGTAACATTCTTAAATTATACACCGCTAGACTTAATAAGCAATTGGATCCAAGGCATTGGTATATCGTCAGTAATTATTTTTTATTACATACTTTACATGTCATAATTGCAGCGGCTGCCCAAATACATACATTGTGTTTGAACGATAGAAGTAGTAACGTATGTCGATAAAATGCATATGTGATAGTTTCTTTTTACAAACACATTGTCATACACTTCAATCGAAGAGTGTAATCGCAAAAATAAAAATTATTCTAGAAAAAACAAAATAAGACAAAACGGCAAGAAGGAAAGTAATCGATCAATGCCACTTACATTTTTTCATGATAATAATAATAATAATAATAATAATAATAATAATAATAATAATAATCTTATGTACGAATATCGAAATATTAACAACTCAAATACTTAAAATTTTAAGATATATATTTATACCCTTTGCATTTATCGTACTTGAGTTTGTGAGGCTCGTCGTTATTTATTTATCTTTTTCGATAACATAAAGTAGTACTTTACACAGAGAAAAAATCAGTTGATAATTTATATAAGTATTAGAATTCGTAAATTAATTTTTAATAAAATGGAATTTTTTATATCTATTCTCTTATTAAAATAATTATTTTTTATTAATAGACCAATTTAAAACTGAAAAAATTATTTGAAATAAAATATTGCAATAAAAATCATAAAATTAAATAGTATTGAATACATATTATAAAATAACATAAAATAAAATTTTACATTCCATGTTATTGTAAAACTAAGAATTTCCTAATTTCGAGCAATTCTTTTCAATGTGTACGTCAACTTTTGCACACATTTACGTAATTTTGTGTTGATAATACAATATTCGTCACACTTAGTTTTTTATTCAACAAATGCAAATTGTAAAATACAATTCTTCATGTTAATGCAGAATTGTGCAAAAGTGACACATATAAGCGAATTGACGAGTACTATCATTTTGTTTTAGACATGTTTTGTCATGTGTATGTCCATATATGTGTAATTTTATGAGCTTTTATTGTATAATCACTCTCATATCGACATTATTTCATATACTGAGTGAATAAAACTAAAAATTTTTTCTCGATGGAAAATATAGAATAAAAAAACGCACAAACTTTTGTACACATAAAAAAACTTTACAAACGTTTCTAAATACAATTATTTTTCTCTTATTTAGCAATCTCGCGCCTATTTGAAAAACTAGTTATAAATTTATTTTTAAGAGAAAATTAGAAGAAACCCTCTAAAAATTTTTGAATAAGTGAATTAGAGAATCAATCCCTAAAATTCATCATGTATCTCTTTATTACAATCAACCTCAAAAGGAACGCTTGAACAAAAAATAATTGAAAAAATTCTGAATAATTTCCGTATTTATAATTCTACTACTCAACTGAGCTCGTTTCACTTGTTGAGAATGAATTTTGTCGATTTTTTAATATATGAGGAAGACCAGTGACTTATACCGGAAATCGTACTCGTTCCACCTCTTAAGAACTGTTTTATGGTAAATTTTTTACACTATATATTTATTATATGTACATCAAACAATGACACGAGTCGACAAATGAAACGATCTTGTTCGATACTCAAAATTAAATTTAAGATAACGTTCAATAAAGCGAGAAAAACGGTACATTATGAACTATTTTCCGAATCTTTATTTCTTTTTTGATCTGAATTATTAATATCACGTACCATTTTCACTCTATTATTAAAAAAAGCAGTCCAAAATAAATTACCCACGATACATACTGATATAACATATATAATATACGTTCAAATATACGTAAATATGAACGTATTTATATACATTAGTCAGTTAATAATCAAACAATTTTCTGGAATACTCTTTTTTTTAATCTTTTCGTGTTAACGAAATTGCAACGAAACCAGTATTATGAAATCGTAAAAAAATTAAAAGGCAGCATCGCTAACTTATATGAATAAAATAATAATATTTATAATAAAGACGTTAATTATGTGATAAATCCTTATAATAATTACATACGTCAATAAATCTTAGTTTTTTTTCAGGAGATTGGTTTCTATTATTAATTGATTTTTTATATTTTTTGTTTAGCATCCGTTACCTCAATTCTGTACGCATATTTGTAACAAATATATTATATGCGTTTCATTATTATGATGTATAGGTACATATAGCTGTATAACATGTAAAGCCAAGCTCCTGTAATATACACAACACTTGAGGCACTTATTTATGTGCTCAAATACCATTTTTCTCTTTTTCTTCATTTTTTTTAATCATTTGACTTTTAATTTTTTTTCTTTTTATCAAAGCATATTTCTAAATTGCATGTTATCTTTATTAACAAATATAGGATTTTAAAAGGTTTGCGTTTTATATTTTTTGGATCTTATAAACAGTATTAATGATGAACAAAATTAATGATTATAAGGATTTGGTGACTAGCCGTTTTGCTTCGAAAACAAAAAGAAAATTTCGAACAAATCGACATCTGTGTGCAGTTATTTTCCAGAATATCGATATTTATACATTTTACTGCTAATGATTTTGTAAATTTAATCTCACGTTTTTCTAAAGATTCATTCATTTTAGGAATTTCAATAATTATTAAAATAAACTAATTTTAATTTAGAAACTGCTTTATTTTTATCTTCTCATATTCACATCTTTTTTTAAATATTCCTCGGCTTTTAAAGCTTTTTTACACAGACTAGTTTGCATTCTCAGGACACTGATGATATCATATAAATTTAGAGCCTGTTTAAAGTAGCCATAATATTAATATTATTATTATTATATTAATATTATTATTATATTATACTATAATATAGCCATATCATTATCCTTACCATACTTATATACATTTTTTATTGTATTTTTATTCTTTATATTTGCAAACATTTTAAACACTATAGTAAATATAAATAATAAAAATACACTCCTTTCTGTAACCGATAATACACCCGCAAAAATAATTCTTTATTAACCTTTGAAAATAATAATATGATATAAAAAAATTGCAACATAATAGATATAACTATGTTTTTAAATTAGTTCTATTTTAAGAACCCATTGAAATATAGTCAAATGCGATTGAATAGATAAAATTTAATCTAATTATTTTTCATTTTAATGAAGTATAAAAGAACTAATCAATATTCTGGAAAATACATTGTAAACTTGCACAAAATAATGACATGCAACAGTTTTGGTCATTATAAGGGAAAACAAGCAAGGTGAAACGATTTTCAGTGTTAATTCCATTTGCGAGCGTAAATTATGCTGTTTCTTAATCACATTAAAATTTCTTTTTTCGCTATGTAAGAACAAATTCAAATTAGAGAAATTCGTTGCATTTTGAATGATGCTCGCTCTGCTCGAAGAGCCTAATGTGAACACAAATATATACAAACATACATACATACATACATATATATATGTGTCCGTATATTGTGTTTTTGTGTATGTGCGTGCGCGTGCGTGTGTATGTATATATATATACACATATATAAAGGTTTGGCACAAGAATAAACACTTTCTGAGTTACAGCCCTGCGCCATGGTTAGGTTTAAGGGGGAGTTGAAGAAAGGAATTAAAAGTTGTAACATCTTAGTTTAAAGTTTTTACAAGCTAACGAATATGTACCTCCAAAATCACAGAACCAAAGCAATAACAATATTTTTTCCTACATATATCTTGGTATTATCTTTTCATCGTAATCCCTAGTAATTCTCTGTAAAACGTAAAGACAATAGAGTTTTTTGCTCTCTCTTTCTTTCTCGCTCTCTCCCTCTTCTCTACATCATTCTCTCTTTTAATCGGAAGTGTCTTTTTTCAAATCTAGGTATTTTTTTATATTTGTTTTGTTTCTGTCCACAATACCGTATATTCAGCATAGGCGAAGTCACTATACAATGTAAAAAGTTTTTCCTCGTTATACACGAACACTTTTTAGTTTTCTTTTTTTCTGTCTGGCATTCGATAAGAGGAAAAGCAGGCGTTTATTAACTCAAATCTTCGGCTAGGCATAAGCCAAGCAAGTTGTGGTAACTGCTTTTAAATATCGATATTCAAATGCAGTAGTATATCTGCAAAGATTTTAACAATGTGTCAGAGTAACTTAATTCACAGTACTTTTCTTCAGTTTTCAGTAATGGATAAATTTCATAAGCTCCGCTGCTCGATGGCTCATTATTACAAAATTGTCGATCGACAGCAGCTTCGCAAGAGCATAAAAATAATATGCATGAAAACCGTAGAGATGCTGGATTTTGTGTTTCATCTTTACTCACATGTCCTTTTACGTGCTTCCGTCCCTTTCGTCGTTTTTGTGTTTTGTACACGGTAGCTCACGACAGTGCTGAGCTACTTGTGCATAGCTCGGCCTCGTAATATCCTATAATACGAAACAGAAAAAAATGTTTGCATGGTTATTAAAATAAAGAGTAATTATATTTTATCAATTTTAGATTCTATAATATAAACTCTCGATTTATTAACGTTTAAACATTTTTATTAAATTTTTTTCAAGTGCCCTTTAACACAGAAAAAGTGTAAAAATATCAGACTAAATTAGTTATTTCTTATTAAATTAAAAAAAAACTTAAAATTTAAAAATTTGTTCATACACTCTTCATTTTGGGCTTAATATTTTACCCAACTTAATAATTAATTAAAAAATTTTGACGTTATTGTAATTTAAATATAGTTGTTGAAGATTTTATTTGTAAAATTCCATGTATACTCAAGCAGTCCTAACAACATTTGTACGTTAGTATGCATGGGCTTAACGACTTTCTCTAAACAAATCTCTTTCGATAATATTAACTTTATTTAATTTTACATATATACATAAACATTTTTATAATATTCGTATTTTCAATAGGCTATCATACTTTTAAAAACTAGTTATTCTACCTTTCAATACTGGTAATATATTTGTTAACACAAAAGCATGCATGAGGTAGCAAATAATAATTAAATTAAATAAAAAAGCCAATTAACAAAATGTAGAAGATAACAAGATAAATTTTTTTACTAACATCATCATGCTCAATATGAAATTCGCTGTCAAATTTCTTAAGTTTAAGAGTGAGGAAAAAGGAAAGAAGAAAGAAAAACCAAATATATTAGGAAAACTTACCGTTGGATAGGGTGATGCCCCTCCAGTATGTGACTGGGTATTCTGGATAAGGATGTTGTCACAATCGCACCTGGTTACTGATTCAGTATCTTCAATCCCAGCAGTGTTCGCTGCCGCTTTTGCATTTGTACTTATGGCCTCGTCCACGCCATTCACCATGTTCGAGTCGTCAGTCTTAATAGATCTGTCAGCGGTGCATTTCAGTAATAAAGAACTAAACCTGAGCGTACGTACAATATTTTTTGTGATGTCAGATTAACAAAATTCTACTTCCTTTTTTAAGAGAACCGATACCTGTTTTCGTATTTGTTTATTTTTCGCGAAAAGCACACCCACCACGGAAAAACAGACAAGAATTTAGAATAAAATAAGACAGAAAAAAGGAATTAGATTTTACGTTGGATGGTATAGGTACCCTTAAAACTGTAACTGTCGTGCAGAAAAATATGCATGCACAAATTTTTACTAAAAAGAAAAATGAAAATTTTCTGAATCTAGCAAAATCAAATGAAACTGGTCTCAGGAGGAACTGGGACTTGCAAAGTTTCAATACACACTGGTTAACAAACCATTATACACATTGTTTATTTACTTTCAATGACAGTAATTTTTTAGTCATTAGCAAATAATAATAATAATAATAGTAATAATAATAATAATAATAGCAGCATAATGTAATAATAGCAATAATAATAATAATAATAATAATAATAAACCATGTTTTTATTTGCTTTTTTGTTTCTTTTGTTCTTCTATTTAACGATTCGAAACGTTACAAATTATTGATTATTTATACTTGTTAAAACTAGAACTTTTAACGAATGCCTTTAAAGTAACTCGAAATAAAACAATCCAAAAAGTAATACTAATGGTACAGTAGTAGTGTAGTAATGGTAGTAGCAGTATAGTAACAATAGTAGTAGTACTACTACTAATAATAGTAGTGTAGTAGTAGTAATAGTAGTGGTAGTGGTAGTAATAGTAGTAGTAGTAATAGTAGTGGTAATAGTAGTAATAGTGATAGTAGTAGTAGTAGTAATAGTGGTAATTAAAAGAAGATAATTATATTTTTAAAATTCTGAATTATTATTTAGTAATTTTCTTCAAAGGTTATTTGACATATGATTGATAATTAATAAAATTCAACGAAGATCACAATTACTAAGAGGTCTCTACTCGACTAATACCGAGAAATGCTTTCACTACCTTACAGGGAATTTTTGATTGTTTGTACAAAAAGAAATTGATTACGTTTTTCTGTAATAGAAGATATAGGATCGCGTTATCTTTTAAGGCACCCCGTAACTCCAGTAACTCTAACGAGAACCCGACAGTTCTTCGATCACTCAGTAGTAGTTTTTTATAAAACGCACCTATTATTTAGACTCGCAATTAATTAGAGCTGCTTTTAAAGAACAGAAAAAAGAAAAGCTAAAAAGGTACAAAATAAAGAGGCACAAGTCTTAAAGATTTTAAATAAAATCCCAATAAAAATAAAAAAAAACTTATAAATGTTGAAAAACCAAATTACATTCCATATAAAAGTATACGCAATATTTTACATAAATTATAATTATCTAAATTGAATCTACTTTAAGAAATTTGACAGCCCTATCAACTCGTTTTTTAGCTTTTTTTTATTCATTATAATTTTTCGCGCTTCTTTTATATTTAACATTGAACAATATTTTATGCAATGACTATCTAAAATTCTTCAATGTTGAAACATTAGCTTAAATTAATTCGCAGAATTAATTGAAAATTTTCCGCGCTCATATTTAATTTACTAATTTATGAATCTTAAAGGTGGATGGGACCTAGCAAGTGTACAAGAGATATACATCCACCTAGCAAAAACACAGCGCATAACGCAGCTAACAACATTCATAACAATTCAACATTCTCTAGGCTTCATGTGATGTGCCTGCACAACTTTCATCCTATTGTAATATTTAAATGTATACACATATGAAAACTTCATATGTATGTACATTTGTTATTTATACAATAAAAAATTATAAAAAAAAAAAAATTAAAAAACTGAAGTTGGCAAATCTTGAAATTAACTCAATATTAACTGTAACGTAATATCAATAAATATTTTTATGATTATTGACAATATCAGTTATTATTTAATTAAAACAATTTTATTGAATATAAAATTGTTATATAAAATAAGTCGACATAATAAGTTTTCAACCCAATACGGACTGTATACAGATAATTTTTTTAAATTAAAAAGAAACTCAAAATATGAATTTATATCGAATACAAATACTATATTCATGTATAAATTTATTCTATTAACTTTTTTTTGTTTTTTTACTTTATCAATCAGTCATACAAATTAAATTATATAAAGTAGCAATTAATATCAAATTATAACCATGTATTGCATATTTATACGTACGCGTAGAACGTTAATTCATATATTCGGTATTTAAAATGTACACTCAATATCTATTTCTTAAAAGTAAAACAACTCTTCATACAAAGTCATGTTATCAACATGTTTGCAGGTTTATTATCATAACAAAGATTGCCGACTGAATGATTTATATAAATCAATTTACAGTATAGTCGATTTACCTAGACCAGTGACACTGATGAAAGAACAAAAAGAAATAATTTAAGTCATAAAATTAAAGTTAAAGAAAACTTTGAAAATAAAAAGTAATTATCATTGATAATTTTAGAGAACTAAAGAGTGAACAAAAATAAGAAAAAAATAGAATGTAAATTATAAAACAGAAGTGTATTCATATGTATGTAAGAAACATATGAGTGCATGTGTCTCGTTTAAGAAGATAATCGACTTTTAAAATTTTTCCAAAAATCAAATTTAAGATTAAATGAATTACTTCAAATATATTTTAGTTTTATTTTTTTAATTGTGTTTTCATAAAAAACTGAAAAAATTAACTACAGTGTATTTGAAATGGTGAACAGGAAGTTAAAAAAAAACAATTATGAAATATATAATTTGTGTATGATTATTTTCAAAACTTGAATTACTTAATAAAAAAAAAAATTATAAAATAAATCCACTATATGCATGTTTAAGGTTTTTCTTTATGTTGAAATGATATTCATCATCTATTCATACAACAGTTTGTATTCCTAACAATAACAGAATGTTTTAAATCTATATTTGCTTAATATTGTGTATAAAAATGAATAATCATGTTAAATATTTATTTAATATCTAAATTTCTCATTCATATAGTTTAACTTTAAAAGATCGATTTTCCCTTCTGAAGGTCATAACCCCATAAAAACTTCGCTCCTACTGTAAAAAACACATGCACGCACGTGCTGTATGTTTCAAAAATGAATGTGTAAAGAATTCTGAATAATCGCACTCACTTATCGGGAGATGACGGGGGAGTGAGCGTGACGGTGCCAAGGGCGACGTCCGAGTCGCCGTTGTTGTTAGCAGTATTGGGATTCGAGGGCGCTGCCACTGCCGGTGACAAAGTTACAGCTACCGCACCAGCAGCAGCAACGCTGGCAGTACCTTCTGGAGATACTCGATGATGATTTTGGTGACCTCCGGGACTTGTCGACCTACTATTGTGACTACCAATCAATGCTTGATGATGGTGATGTTGCTGTTGCTGTTGCTGTTGCTGTTGTGGTGTTGTGCTGGTGCTGGTGCTGGTGTTGGTGCTGCTGATGTTGATGTTGGTGCTGCTGGATTTTGATGTTGATGTTGGTGCTGATGCGGATGTTGGTGTTGATGTTGATGCTGCTGCTGGTGATGATGATGTGGATGGTGTGAATGATGCTGATGATGTTGGTGTTGCTGCTGATGTTGCTGTTGATGCTGCTGTTGGTGTTGATGATATTGCTGGTGAAGATGGTACTGCGAAGGCGACGTCACCATCCCCGTTAGTGGTTGCTGCTGCTGTTGCTCTTTATCCTTGTTTGTGCTCTTGAGTTTTGCAGTTCCCTTAACCACATCGGAAAGCCTATTTTGTGACTGTGTGCTGTCAGAATTTAAGATCTCGTTAGACGAATTGTGAAGTTTTGATACGTTAACATCAAGGCCCGGTAATGGAGGAAAAGCTGCGGCTTCCAGGTCAAATTGAACTCCTCGATTGTGCTGTGTACTACTGCCACTAGTGCTGGTGGCAGTATTGGAAGTTTCTCTAATCGACGGTAGAGGATTGCTACTGCTATTGGACTTGGAAAGTGTTTCCTGGTCTTTGGTCCTGCGATGTGTACGATGACGGGGAAACTGGATTGTTGAATCTTGAATCTGACCATCGCTTTCCTTTGATAAAAATATAGAAACAGACTGAATGATATCACAATTTTTGTTTATACATAACACTTTTAGATAAGACAAATATATAATTAAATAATGTAATGAATCATGGCAAGATATTATTATTCCATAAACTAGTATTTCTAATACTACTATATTTAAAGAACAAAAAATATTTTAAGATTCAAGTTTCGTATGTAATGTACGATAACAATGATAAAGTAATTTTCAATAAACTGAGATAGAAGTGTAAATAAATATATGTTAAGATGTGAATAGATTGTAATGTTTATATGTAATGCTTTTATGCATGTATTATCTGAACAAATGTATTATCAAATAATGTAATGTTGTTTAATAAACTACTATACTACTATATCACAATTTAAAATTTGTTATAATCATAATTTTATAATTGTTTTATTTATTCTTTTATGGCTTTTTAATAAACTTACAAAATAATCTATTTTTAAAATGCATTATGATCTTACATCAACTTTAAATAAAAATAATGTACGCATTTTTAAGTATTCAAAAATAATAAAACATTTTCTTCCAACACATATTTATTAATTTTTATAACAATGTATAAAAAATATAAATAATTAAATGTTTGTATTATATTTATATTACAGTATAAACCATTTTATAAAGTACTAGATTGCAAAATTTATTTATTTTATATCATGATTATGACGAAAATTTATAAATTATAATTTGCATGCAATAGATTTTAGAATTATTATAAAATTATAAAAATGAGTTATTTTAACTTTTTTTATTTTTAAAAACTTAAAAAAAAAATTGCAAATTTAATTAAAAAAAATATTTACAATAATGATCTCAAATATAATTCAATACTTAATAAACTTGATAATTATAGTTTTTTCTAAACAATGTAAATTAGAATTTTGAATTTGAAAAAATTGGAATTTAATTATAAAGTAATCTTAATTAATAAATCGCTATAATATAAACAAACATTTTTTTATTCATATATTTCTGTATCATTTATTGTACAGTGCAAGTATTATCCAAATTAACTACATTGATTCTAAATAAGAAATAATCTGTTTTAAAATTTAGTTAAATTTTTCAGTAAATACAGATGCATATTAAGATTATGCATTATTTTTACTTGTAACTTTTATATGATAAAATTGTATATTAAATAATTTTAAAGTCTATAACTTTATAATATAAATATGAAATAATAGTTTTTATTCAATTATTGGAAAAATAAAATATACATTTTTACATAACAATTAGCGACAATCGAAGTAAGGAATCACATTTTTACATACCTGTGATCCTTTATTGGCATGACTGCTAGTATACTGAGCCTCTCCAACAACATTTGGTGTATGGGAAGATTGAAACTTTGTGCCAGTTGGATAGGAAGGTATTGGCTTTGCACTCGGCAAAATATTTGGGAGAGTTGGCGCTGCCACTCCTATAGATACAGGTCCTCCACTCAATGGAGGATGCGAAGTTCTAGCCATTGGTACCATACTACCTCCACCATCCATTAGACCGCTTCTTTCTGAACCGTTTCTTTGTTTATTTCTAGAATAAGTGTTACTACAAAAAAAGAAATGTAATATTGTTGGAATTATTATTAATAAAATAATACAAAAATAATGTTCTACACAAATTTATATTATAAATTATTGATTATTTAATAATTTCTCTTTTTTTCTTTTACCAATTTAATTTCAGATTACTACTAAAGAACAAAGATCTGTATATTAACCTAATATTAACTCAATAATATCGATATAATTATTATTATTATTTATTAGTATTTAAAAAGTATATAAAATTAAGATTCTGCATATACTTAAGTGAACAATTTATTTGTTTAAATTTATTTTAATAAATACTTCTGAATTTATTAAAATATTTAAATTTTTATTTTGTCTTATGCATCTCTAAAGTATTTCTAAAATATAAAACTCGAATGTTATTTAAATAATATTATATATTATGGAATTACAAAATAAAAGTACACGATTTTGTAATAAAATAAAAATAGAACATTTGAGTTACCTGTTTCGTTGATTGTATCTTGTGTTATGTGGTTTAAATGAACTGTGGGAGGGAATTCCATTCATGGCAAAAACACTAGTCACATCATAATAAGCTGGACTGGCTGGACCCCAGGGCATCATGCCTGCAGGATAAAATGGTTGATGCTGGAAGAAAAAAAAATTTAATACAAATGTATTCAAAAATTTATGAATGTTGTTTTATTACATGTTTATAATTAGTTATTTTTTTAAATAATTAATTTCATTTTTCAATTAATCTCTTATAATACATATAATATATATAATACATACACAATAATACAAGCTAAATTTACAAATTATTTTGATGTATATTTTATATCACACGAATAACACAATATTCGGAAAATTTTAATATTTAATTCTATGTATTAAAATTACTACGTTTGTTATAGATGTGTTTGTCAAAATAAAATTATTAATATGTAATTTTAGAAAAAAAAAAATATACTAATATTTTAAAATCTAATGTTTTGTATGCCTTAATTAAGTTTAAGAATTTTGTAAATAAAAATGTATTCAATTTATTATTTTATTCATTTTAAATTAAAAAAAATTATTTTTTTAAAAATAAAAATGAATTAAGTTCAACCTATTTAAAGTTTTAAGTTTTTTTAACAAATTCATGAATTCAGAAATAAGTAAATAATATAAAAACGTGAACGATAATTTATACTTATCATTAAAATTTTACAAATATTAAAGTGGAAATTTACGAACATTTTTTAATTTTATTACATATTTAAAAAAAATTTAAGGTAAACATATCAAAACAATTTTTTAAAATACATACGTAAACATGTACTTGATTCGTATATGGCGGCATAGTAGTTTGTGGCATTGTTGTACCATTTGTATAGAGGAAACGTTGCTGACCAGGTTGATAACTACTAGGATCAAAAACTGGTGGTGGAGGTGGTGTTCTATAACCATTTTTCATTCCTCCAACATTTGTTACTGTTGGTATTGGTAACCTATTCATTGGTTTAGCTTTGATGCGTGCCATTATTGGCTTTCCCTATAATCACGTAAAAAGTAATTTAATAAAAAACAATAATGAATATTATTTATATAAGGTCTTTTAGCCATTTTACGAAAATTTCATGAATTTTATTATTACAAATTTTTATATATTAAATTATTATAATACTTTGTATTTTTATTATGGGGTTAACTGTTATTGTCTATTATCATGATTAAATTTGAAACAATGTTTAAATAATGCTTGCAAATAAAGATGTAAATAATTTTTTCTAAATTCGTATATCACATTAAATTTGATTATTGATGTTTTTATATAATTAAAATTTTAAAAAAATATTTTTATAATAGTTAACATACAAATTAAATATAATTTTACTAATGATGATCTTGTTCAATTAGTAAAAATAAAATTTTTGAACGTAAATTTTAATTTATAAAATAATCTTACCTGAAATTCTCGTACTTCCTCTCTTAAAAACCTGTAAGCTTTTTGAGCATCTTCATCTGACTCAAAAGTAACATACCATGAACTGTTATGAGCAAACTCACATGAAATAAACCTTGGACAACCTTCTCCAGAGAATAAATTCTAAAATTTATAAACATAATAATAACAAACAATTTCATTTCTTGCGCTTTATGTCCCGAAATTATTTGTTGATAGATATGGATAAAAATAGCTGTTCAATTAATTTACTTATATATTTATAAAAGATAACTTACCTTTACATCTTCAAGTGGAGTATTGTCAGGTATTTCACGAAGTATAACTATACATCGTTTATGGTTTGGTCTAACTTTTTGACCCTCTTCATCAACTTGTACATTAGGCGATTCTCTAAGCACCTCTGTTATCAATTTTATATCTTTCGTTAACTTCTTAACTTGGTTAAAATTTGCTACTGTCCATATTGGAACATATTGATCATTATCCATTTGTGATAATAAATATGTGTCATTAGCTAAATTCTCTCTAAAATAAACATAAAAATACAGAAAATCATATCATGTATATAATATTTTTAATAGGTTTATATAAGAACGATTTTAATTATTAAAATATATTTTTTAGAAAAACTGTTATATAAAACTACAATAAAAATAAATATAAACAAATTATTGCACATATATTAAGATATTAGATTAAACTAACAAACTTTTTACTAGTATCAAAATATAGAATAGAATTGAAATTATAATTTTTTTATTATTCAAATACTTTGTTTGAAAATAATTTATAATTATATATATATATATATATATATATATATTATATATATATATATAAATTTATTTAATTTTAAATTCTTACTAAGTAGTATTATATTACATTAAACACAATTGGTTACTTATTTTTACTATTCTAATCAATTACTTAAATCACAAATTCTATTAAAAGATTATATTTTGAATAATTACTTTTGATTATACATTTTTACTTTTGTAAAATTACTCTTAAAATAATACCATTGTACATTTAATATACCATTAAATAAACAGTAAAATAATAATAGGAATATTTACATATTTTATTAATTATTTATTAATTACATTTTTTATATCTAAATATTATATTATATAAATAAAAATGTATTACTCGAAAGAAAATTAGGATGATAATAAGTATTTTAATAAATAATTAGTGTCACGTGTTTTATGTATATATTTAAATTAAGGAGAATAAAAATATAATTTTACTAACTTGAATATTAAATAAAAATATATTTTAAATAGTAGAAGTATATATTTAATTAAGAATACATTAAAATTATGTTATTTACTTTATAATATATTTTGAAATTTCTTACCTGGAAAAGTAATATTCAAGTTGTGAAGAGAGCATTTGTTTTAATTGATCAAGTGGCATGCTGGGCCCAGAATGTTCACCCATTTGAGATGGAGGTGCTGAGATATCACTCAGTGGAGCCATTTCAACAGGTGCATATCCTACTGCACCACCCATTCCCATAGCAAGTTGGGGTAAAGGCTCCAAGCTGCCCACGCCCGTGTCGAGCATCAGATCACCAGCAGCCACTCCTCCGTTCATGACGGTATAGTCTAGACCAGAAACACTACTACCAACTGCTGCCAAGGAATCAGGGGTGGCTGGGTAACCCGCCCCTGGTGGGAGCTTCCCAATGTCCCCATTCATGTACACGTAGCCTATGTAGAACAATAGATCTAATTGGTTTGCTCTAGAACATCAAATAAAAGCACACTGTTGTTGATGAATAATATTTAAATGCAAGAAAATTGTAGTTTTTCACTCCTCAGTGCTAAATGAAATAAGATATAGAGACGAGTGATGTAATCTTTCTGAGAATTATCACTGTATAAAAATAAACATATGTTTGATGCAATTAATCATATAAACTGCAATACTTTTCGTATGGTAAGCTCACTAATTAAACACACTTTACTATTTGGTTAGTTTAATTAGAGATCTACAATGTGATTCTACCGATTTCGTGAAAAAAAAATTTAATAAATACAAATCATCACATAATACACTGCAATTATCCAACGCGTCCTTTTATCGCTTCATGATACGAAAGATAAAAAACGAAATTTTTCAAAGGATTGACGAATGTTACGAAGTCCCACTTATTTCGACTATATCTGAGAGTCGTCACGCCGTCAACTGTACTACGAAAATGTGTTCGTGCGCGAGAAAGAGAGCAGAGTGAGAGGCTGTTCTCGCGTGTTAGCTAGAGTAGGCCTCGGGCATTCGAGCTCCGCTCTCGAGCATCAAAGAATGACTTTCTATACGTTCAGCAGGTTCATCCCGGACGAAGAGCGACGTCGCGAACGTGCCACATGCCGAGCTCGGCCAAACCGTATGGCAGTTGCGGTGCGCGCCTCTTAGCGTGTGCTGTCTCTTTCCTTCTATCTCTTTTCTCTCGCGACACACGCACACATATACTGCACAACGAGAAAGATGAATGTATAGGTGAATATAGCAAGTGAGAGCGAGACAGGCGAAACGCGCCCTCGTCCAGGATTTTTGCGAGTAAAACTCGGCGAGGAGCCGTGCAATATGTTGGCGGGCGACTGGCCAAATATAGAGCGAGACCGCGGCCGGGTTATACGAGAGACGGGAGATGAACCTCGCGTACGAGCCACCGAGTCGACTCTCGCGAACTGACAAACGTGCACATAAAAATCCTCGCACTCTGCGGGCAACTTACAACTCTGCGACGACAGCGAGACAGAGACGGGAAACACCGACAGCCATGCATGAGAAACAGATCCACATTTACGATCGACTTGACACGGAGAGAGACGTCTTTTTCTTTTTATTTAATATTGCAAGAGAATATAATAGAGTCTATCAAATTTC
This sequence comes from Platyscapa corneri, assembly GCA_018907185.1. Lineage (NCBI taxonomy): Eukaryota > Metazoa > Arthropoda > Insecta > Hymenoptera > Agaonidae > Platyscapa > Platyscapa corneri. The sequence goes on from JACCHW010000011.1 coordinate 62,892, forward strand.
TATAATGCATTATTGGAGGAAAAAAGAGAAAGAGAAAGAAATAATGAATGAGTAAGAGAGGAGAGAGAGAGAGAGAGAGAGAGAGAGAGGTCCCTCGTAAGATATGGTATAATTGGGCAATATATATATATATATATATATACATGCATACATACGTGACGTATTATATATATATATATATATATATATATAAGTACATATATATCGCGCACACACCTCGAAGTACTCAGCCAACGTCGTGCCCCGGGACGAGATACGGCCACCCTATGTCGGGTGTTTTTCGGCTTGTCAGGCCTCGTGGCGGTTAGTACGTAAAAGACGCCTTCTCTCGTCGTCGTCGGCTCTCTTTCTCTCTTTTTCTTTGCTTGCCGTTGCACCCGCGTACCTGCTGCTGCTACGATATCTATCCTTCTTTCACCTCCAGATACGTTCTTGCCGACGATGATGACGATGAACACAGTACAATCGTAGTTCTGTCTCCCTCTCTCTCCCTTGTACTCTATCTCGTGTTTCGATGGAGAGCAGAGTAGCAGCAGCGTGCACACACGAGGCAACGAGCCGAGGCTCGAAAGAGCGAACACCGAGTGAACGATGGAACGTATGAACTAAAGAGAGAAACAGAGACAGAAACGAACGGATGGTAGTAGTAGCAGCAGCAAATTGGGAAAATTATCACGCACTCACGGGATAGCGAGCTCGCGGGCAGCTCGTCAAATATGTTACGTTGAGGACACGCATGCGGGGGAAGATCGGCAATCTAGTAATGTGCTTGGCAGGAGAAAAAAGCGGGCGAGAGCAGCCCGCGGCTTTCGATTCGTGCGTGTCCTGGAACACGCGCGGACGACGCGACGCGACGCCGCGGCCCTCCCCCGCAGCTTAGCCCTTTAATCGTTGTGTTGTCTTGTAGTAAACGTATGCGAAATCCTTACCGATGAACGAAGAAACCAACTGTCTCAACGCGATTTCCTCAAGGAAACTACAAAATGGCCGACGCTCGAAAGGCACATGCCGTGGCTCAATGCATTCTGGGGCTCCCGTGGAACTCTGTGTGTGTGGCTGTATGCGCGCGCGTGTGTATGGTGCGTGCGCATGTGTGCATGTACACGCGCTCGCGCGCGCGCGCGCGACTACGTGTATGTACAGATATACACGATGCTCTCTCTAGCTCCCGCGCGACAGTGCGCTCTTACTCACTCGCTCGCCCCCTCTGTCTCTCTTTCTCACCCTCTCTCTATCTCTCTTCTAGTCTTTCACTCGGAAAAGTTCGACTATGCTCGACTCTATTCGGTATTAGCTCCTAGCTTGTACACACATGAGTAGTAAATACGTGCTAGCTCTCCCTACCTATCTTTCTCTTTGATATTAGCACGATGATTCGCTTCTTCTCACTCTCGCGGAAGAGTGATATGCCGTAAGATTTTCACTTCTCATTTCCTATTGTACTACTACGTTGTACGCTCGTGCCTATATACCTGCATGCAAGAGAGTCGTATTTTGTTTTTCGCGGTAGAGACATCTGTAAACGACCGGCAATCTAATATAGCGCCAAATTCGAATTCAAAATCATTGGCGTACAATCCTCTTGAATTGCTTTTGTATTTTTTCACAATTATTTTTTATGTTAATGTAAATAATGTTTAAACAGATATATTTCATAAGAATTGGAGCATTGTATATATAAAATAAAAAAGAGCCACTCTTAAATAGTTGTATCAAATATTAATAGATGAGTATCAAATCCAATACCTTCGTGGCCAATCATGTCACGAAGTTAACTACAACAATAGACGATCAAGATGGCAAATGCTATAATTCGCGTCACTTTTTTAAAAATAACAAATGTTATTTGAAATATCAAATATTAATCAACATTTATTTACTCGTAATGTTGACTTATAATTTCTTATGAGTATACTATCACTCGATTTAATTCTAAAGTAACAAATCCTATTTACGCAAAAATTTTACTCTAAATTACGTATGGATATTCTTTTGTTGCACAGCTATAAATTTAGATCCATATTTGTCCAACTAATTTTTAATTATTCAAAGAGGAAAATTAAATTTTTGTAATAGTGAATTGTGGTTAACAAAAGTCTGTACGTAAATCAACCGAACTATGATAAACAACAAAAACCTCCCTTTAGTGGATTAGAAATAAGTCAGCTGTGTGATATGAACCGATTGCCTCCGTGAATCGTGGCGTGGGGGCATGACATATGCTTTTTACTGTACGTACACTCTAAAGGAAGGCGATGGCGGAGGAACAGAGATGGATAGTAACAAATACAAAACGACGATGACGGGCAAGTAGGCATTTACACAGGTCAGGGAAAAGAGAAGCAAAGATGCACTGATCCACTCGACAAAGGCACAAAAGAGATAAGAAAGAAAGAGAGAGAGAGAGAGAGAGAAAGGAAGAAAGAGAAATGAATGACCGTATACACGAACTTACGTAGGAGAAATGCACGATTAAGGGTTCTGACGTACTTGTATACTCACGGAACATATGCGTATATCAGTATCGAATCAGCGGTTTCGTATGTTGCAAATCTTTATCAAATAACATTAATAATTTTAATGTTTTGTGTAATACCAAAATTAATTACTATAGAATCAATGAATTAATTTAAATTAGACTCAAATCAGCTCAAAATTAATTATAATTATTTACCATAATGTTAATATTCTTATTTTAAAGAAATTTAAAAAAACTCAAATAACTTAGATGCTGTATTAACCTGGGACAGAAAAAACATTTCATTACAACGTGACAAAGATTTTCAGTTTAAAACGATTTATTTTTTAAATTAAATAATAAATTCTTTGTTTTAACGCAAATATTATCCGAATAAAAATTACAAATAGCAAATTATTTTTTGTGCTTGTTCATATGCGAAATATCTTATTATGAAAGAATTCAAGAACTCTATCGTCTTGCTTTCTCCCTCTCTCTAACTCATTCGTAAGTCATGTCTGTCGCGTTCAATGGAATCTACGCAAAGCCGTTAATCGTGCTAAATATTTTGCCTGTGACATAATTCGACTCGTCGCTCACTCTCTGACATATTTTTCCGCCCATATATTTATACAAATTTGCACACAAAGCCCTTTGTATATTAAAAAATACGTAATATGAACTATCATTTTCAAACCAAATGAATACATGAAACTAAAAATTTAATAGGGAAAAAACAATATCTGACAACAAAAATATATATTGGGATTTTTTGATTCTATGCACGTACACACGCACGCACATACACACATATCTATTAGATTCAAGGAAGCGTCAGCGAGTGAGATTTTTTTATTTCTTTTTTTGTACTCGCTTAGGCTTGAGTCGATCACTTAGTTTTAATGTCAACGTCATCGTTTTCTGACGTACCGAAGAATTTTTTTTTATTATGACAAGTAAACGGATTTGCTGTACTTAGAAATTTTCATTTTCATCTGTTTACAAAAATGCAAATTATATTTTTATATTTCTCTATCCAATTTTTCTTTTATTATTAATTTATAAAAATAAAGCACTCGATTTCAACTTTTAGAGGTCATTTACAGGTTAAAGTTCATATTTAAATTTGTGTAGATAATTGGTCAATATTGGTAGGAATATAAATTTTTTAAAACAATATTATAACGCAGAAAAACTTTTTATTTGTGATTTTCATTCATTCATGTGGTACATCTAAAATATTTTTTAGGAAAAATTTGAAATTGAAAGCAAAAAATGCATCTACATGAAACTGGTGAATTGCCATTTATTTATCTAGAACAGCCACATTTTTCACTTGAAAAAGAGAAATAAACAATTCTGAGTCATCAATACTGGTTATTACAAAAAGAAAATTGGAAAGTCGCATCGCATTATTACACAGGAAAAAAACCTTGTCGCATTTTCACAAATAATACATCTAAATCGATGCAGACTTAAAGGCACAAAAGTTGAGAAAACATCATCATTCAACATTGTGATCATTAAGCGCAAAAACTACATATTTCGTCTTTTACTTATCATATGTGAAAATTAAAACATTTTTCATGGAATCTTTAAAAAAAGCCAATCTGAGCCCTAAGTTATAACTTTTTAATCTCTCTAAACACATCTATTGCGCCCAGATACATATTATCTAATATCAAAATGAAGATCCATTCGTCACTAACAGTGTTTATCACTCGTTTACTTATTCTCTGAAAAATGCCTAGTTACGTTTACCGCTGTTACACAAAATGTGACAAAATCGTCTTTGTAGTCTTCGTCGTCCACGTCAGATTATCTAACATAACGCTGTAAAATATTGCTTTCCTATAATCCTTACAAAACTGTCTGATTAAAATATTATTGAGCCTATTTTATATTAATATTGTTATATATTTTTTCTGTTTATTGAAGAATATTTGCGTTTATAATGAGATGGGGGTTATTCCACAAGTAGTATCAACGAGTAGTAGTGACTGATACAGAGAATTTGAGACGATTAAGTATCGATAAAGATGTAGTTGTTTTGAATGGTAGTGGCATGGGTGTTTCCGTAGTTGTCTGTTTTGTCGATTAGAAACCGTGAACTTTCAATTGATCAGGTTTTGCCAGACCTGATTTTGTTAACCACTGACATATATTTTCTCGCTGGTCCCCCTGCAGCTGCAACACTTCCCCGTATTCCGGGTGCTCGATTACAGTCCCATTGCAGGCGAACTCCTGTAAATATAAAACACCTTTATATAATAAATTTGAAATTATATACTTAAATTAAAGAACTAAAATAAAATTATTGTATAAATATAAACTTTTATAAAAAAATATATTAAAGTTATTTACAAAACACATTTGAAATGCCAAACAGACAAGGTCATTTCTAAATTTAGATAGATTACAATTTAATTTTAAATAACTTTATATTCTTAAGTTATTAAAAATGAAAAGAACTCAATGAAATGGAATGTGATTTAGAAATTTTATTCAAACTTAAATTTAACAAAGCTAAATGCTTATCAATTAAATGCAACAGGTGTACTAAAAGTAAAATTATAAAATATATTAATTGAAAAAAATTGTTACTTTTAGATATAATTTATTTTTAATCATAATAGCATATAATAAAAATAAATATACGAATAAAAGATGATTTAAACAAAATAAAAATAAATCCATGATTTTTAATAATTAACCTTTTTACATGCTCGAACAATTTTTTTCAAGTCATATTCAGACGAGAGTCCTTGCACTGTTGTTAAGGTCTTGCGACCATTCCGCTGTTGGATCCTTATATGCACAAGGCCGTCTTGAACATCATCGTCTGAACCCTTGATTGCATCTGCAAAGGGGTCTGAAAGAAATTATAAAAAAGTCGCAAATTAATAAGGTTTCTTAATAATGCTTAATTCAACATGGTAGGTATTACCAAAATAAATGAGGGTTTAAATAATCAAAATCTACTGAAATTATTAATATACTCATCGAAATAAATCAATGACCATACTGATCAAAAGTAAAAATAAACCTAATTCATAACATTCGAAAGCCACGACGACGACGCGAGTGCGTTATGCTAGGCAAGAGAGAAGACGCCACCGCCATTTTGACAAGACACTCTGTGTGTCCTCGAGACGAAGTACTAAGTACGACTCACGGGCGCTATTTTCCCGTTTCACTTTTTCAAACGATTAACTTTATTTTGAAATTCGATTGGGCAGTTTCGTTCGAATTTTCGAAACATATCTATAAAATACTTTTAAAAAAATGACTTACCGAATGTGTTGAGATTCTGGATGGACATACGACAAACAAAAGGTATCCCTCGGAGATATACAACTGCAAATTGCAAATTACGCTTCTTATGCGAGTCGTCGGAGCAACAAAGATTTTTAATGAATGCGAGTGTGTGCGTGTGTGCCTGCAAACGGTGTAGCACGCGGTAACGGTTGAACGGGGAAGGAGTTAGGCGACAACGAAGAACAGACGTACAACCGTAGGGAACAACCAGGGACAACACGCGCAGAGGCACTAAGTGACACGAGTGAGGCACACACTGCTCAGCCCAAAAAATCACCTCTCGCGCCGAGGCCGAACTCAGCCGGAAGTAAAAGTTGCATTTATCACGGGACGATGGGTGGGGTTTTCAATCTTCAGTTTGGCGAGAATATGGGAATAGAGATGGCGCAACAGAGACGGTCATGGCTGGTTCAGGTGCTCTTAAAAGTGCTAGGAATCGACGGCACCAATAACAAAACGTACTGCGTGCGCACACATTTTTCAAACAGATCAATTCCTTTTATATTTTACTATTTTTTTCAAAATTGTTTTATTTCTAAATTATACTTGGAATTTTAAAAAATTTTTAACTTAAATAATTTTAAATAAAATATTTTTTTAAATTCATAGTGAGATTTTTTTAAAAACTCATTAATACCTATCTCAGTTCTCTTCATACTATTAGACGTTTTTTAATACATATCAATCGATACGGTAGAAATTTACTACACTCTGTTGTTGAAGAATTAAGTAATATAGAGGATAAAAATAATTCAAATAGAATCATTTTCAAATTCTTTAAAATTAAATATAAAATTAATTATTATCTTAATTCAGATTTATTCATTGTATTTTTTTGACACTACCATTACATTTGTTTTTTAAATTCATTAAAAATATTTTAATAGAAATTGAATTTTGTTTGAATTAAGTATATTTTTGTTATATATTTTTTATTATATATTTTTTATAATATTTTAATTAAAATATTTTTATGGAAAAATTTTAAGAAAATATTTGGTATTATAGTAAACTTCAATATTTAATACTGTTCGTATACGAATTCAAATATTTAAAAAGATGCGAGTGCATAAGTATTTAATTATTTAATATTTCATTTAATAAACTTATTGAAATTCTTTGTAATATTTATTAAATAATGTAAAATATAGAAATATTTATAAAATAAATTTATAATCTCGCTAGTAAATTAATAATAAAATTTGAATGATCTTTTTTTAGAATGAAACATCAGAGTTCAATCATACTGTGGTTTATGAGTGAGGTTAATGTGCTGAGAGCACGGAAGACGTTTTGCGTGGCAGTTAATGTAGTGTGTTCGTTCCAGCTGGAAAAAGATTGATTGCAAACAACATAATTTTTATTTTAGTGTATTTACAAATCTTTAAACTTTTTTTTCTCTCATCTGTTGCACAAATTACGATTTAGAAATAGTTCAAAGGTAGAAAATCGTGCTAGTGAATAGAGCATAACACTTGGAAAATAAGAAACTTGGGAAGAAATGGCTAGTCCGCGAACTCGTCGTGCTTTAGCTGATTTAAAACCTAATGATGAAAATAATGTAAGTGAAAATTATTTTTTTATAGAGATTTGAATAATGACAGCTTCACTTTAAAACTATTTTTTAAAAACTTCTACATAATATTTTTCAAACAGAAATGTTTTGAATGTGGTGCTCATAACCCACAATGGGTATCAGTCACTTATGGAATCTGGATATGTTTGGAATGTTCAGGAAAACATAGAGGACTAGGGGTACATTTGTCATTTGTTCGTTCTATTTCCATGGATAAATGGAAAGATATTGAACTTGAAAAAATGAAAGTTGGAGGGAACAGAAAAGCACGTGTATTCTTTGAATCCCAACCTGATTGGGATGATTCTATGACAATTACACAAAAGTATAATTCTAAAGCAGCTGCTTTATATAGGGATAAAGTAATTAGTAAACAAAAATTTTTGAATTGATTTTTAGTTTCAAATTAATTTTAATTTAAATGCAAATTTTTAGATAAATGCTTTAGCTCGTGGAGAATCTTGGTGTCCTGGTAATTCAAGTGCTAAAGATTTTTCTTCTTCTTTTGTTGATAATAAAAAAGAATACAGTAGTTCATATCACAGTGATTCTAGTTCACTTTATCAAAATATTAATTCTTCAGACTTTAAAGCTCAAACCGAGAATTTTTTTGTAAGAAAACAAAATGAGAATGCAACACGTCCAGAGTAAGAATTTATATTCAAGTATTTTATATTAAAGATAATTGTATTTAATTAGATATATCAGTGTTTTTCTTTATTTTTAGCAATATTCCACCAAACCAAGGTGGGAAGTATGGTGGATTTGGATATCAAATGACTCCAGTACCAAAAAGTTCATCTCAAGAATTTGTTGATACTGCACTATCATCTCTTGCCAGTGTAAGACTAAACTTTTAGAAAAATAAATAAGAATAAAAAATTATTTTATTAATCAAAATAATTATATATTTTAGGGGTGGTCTTTACTTTCTTCCTCAGCAACCAAAATAGCTAGTAAAGCAACAGAAAATGCTATTAAAATTGGAGGAATAGCAACACAAAAGGTATCAGAGATATCAGTTACTGTAGGTGAAAAGGTGTGTTTTGTTATTTTGTCATTTATTTTTCTTATTTTTCATTATTTTATTTTGTAACTTGTATCTTATGAATTTTTTCTTTTATTCAGTTTCATTTTTATTTTTATTTGAATTTTATTAGGTGCGTGAAGGTACTCTTTTGGAAGAAGTAGGAAGTCAAGTCAATAGTTTAGCAACTAAGGTAGCAACTAGCTTTTAGTGATATATTGTGTACTTATAGCTAATAATTTAAAAATTTATTTTCAAATATTATACTACTGTTATTCAGTGACATACAATGTAGTTTTATTAATAGGTTGGTGATTTTGGAAGACGAGGTTGGGGAGATATAAGTGGAAGCAATTCTACAGAACAAACTTACTATAATTCACATGGTACTTACCAAGATTCAACTAATTCTTACCAAAGTAACACTGATTTTAGAAAGTATTCAGATGAAAAATCAACATTGGTAACAAACTTAAATCAAAAGTAATTCGTTAACAATACTGTTATTTTAAAAAACTTTTCGTACCTTCAGTTATAAATTTTTAATTTAATAGTAAGAGTGCGGCATCATCTCCAAATACATCTTCATCCGATTGGGATTGGAATTCAAGTTCTAGATTAAAAGAAATAACTGTTGATAAATCTACTATAAAAAAATTAAAAGATAAAAAGTCAAAAGAAGAACCACTAATTAATTTTGAATCAGATAAAACAAATTCTAATTGGAACTCTAAACTAGAAGATGATGCATGGGAGATATTAAAAGATTAATTTCAAATAGTAGTTAGATTTGAAGAATTAAATAAATTTGTTATCAGAATATAAAATCTTCGAATAAAATAAACTATAACATTGTTTGATTTATTTAGATTTTGAATTCTGAATAAATAGAAAAAATTTTGATGAAAGAATAATTTGAACAAATTAAAATTACTTTAATTTAATCAAAAGTATTAATACATTTTATCTTCTGTGCAATAATAAATAAAAGATAATTATTTTTTTTAATATTAATATTGCTGATATAATTACATAGGTAATTATAATATTTAAAGGATAAAAATAAGTTATGTTCATTTCATTAAACAATTTTTTTTAATTATTTAATAATTTTTAATAATACATAAACATGCAAATGTATATAATGAATACATAAATCTATAATTCTATGTAAATCAAATTCATTGTCAATTTTATAAACAAATGAACTATTTTTGACAACTTGGATATTTGTAATTATATAAATTATATTTTATTTATAATCAAAGTAAAATATTTTTTAACATTTTAAAATATTTGCTTTAAAAAACATTATATTTTAAGGTATTAATATTGTATTGTTTAAAATACACATGTGAAATTTTTAAAATATATTTTCGAATTGTTAAATACCATTATGTATTTGGTAAAAAATGTAAACAAGTGATTGTTTATGGGAAGTTTGTATGTAAAATATAATTATAAAGAGATTTATTTTTATTAAATTTTTTATATTGATTTAAAATCCTATAATATTTTTTAAATTTCTTAATTATTAATTTTCCGAGAAAGTAATTTTACAACTTGAAAAATAGATTAAAATTATAATTATATATTTTAAACCATTGTAATTTAATTTATTTTATCTTAATAAAATTAATAATCTAATAAGGTAAATAATATATTTACATAATACAATTAATTCAAATGTTTAATTTAATTTTTTTCCTTTATAACATTTTTCTGGCTCAACTGTACACAATTTACCAATTAAATAATCTGTTGTGCTACATTCATCTGCAGGCCATATTTCTTCATCTACTGAAAGTATTAATTGTTTAAACATTTCTGTTGTTTTTCGTGATAAATTAGTTATTGGATGTCCTTTTGTTGCTTCATATAAAAATTTATATGCCTGTCTGGATGTCCACAAAATAAAAATATGTCGTTAATTATAAAATATAAATTCATTTCTTAGTATAGGGTAACTTATAACATAAATGACGTATAAAATCTTTAATATTATTATTAAATTAAAAATTATCATCTAATAAAATTTAGATTGTATTATTCATAATTACTAATATACTAATTTTTTTAAAATAGATTGTTTACTTAATATCAAAGCCAGCCGTTTCTTCAGGAGGTGGATGATTTTCAAATAAATGTATAAAAAGTAAAGCTTCAGAAATAAGAATATTTTCTCCACTAAAAATCCCACTTCTTAACCATACATCTAATGGAGAATTAACATCTTTCTTTCCCAATTCGGCAATTGTTTGATATTTTCTAATCATTTGTAAAATTGAATTTGTAGATTTATTTGGTAAAAGAGGTTTTAGTTTTTTAACATTTTGAGATCCATACTTTTTAAGACCTTTCAATAAAATTCGTTTTTCAGTTTCAGTCCAACGTTTTTTTTTCATGAAATAAGATTTGTAATCATCTTCGTTCATTTTTGAAACTAAAACATAATATTTTTTTAATTAATACGAGTTATGTTTATATTAATAAAATTGTTCTTTTGATGGATATATCTAACACAACAAACAATAATCAATGAATAGTGAATATAATACTTATATTATGATTTCAAATAAAGATATTTTAACATAAATTATATCACAGCAAACATATAAACCATATCTAAACTTTTGACATATTGGATAAAACCATTATTTGTTTAATATTTCATAATGTATCTATCAAGTCTTATTTATAAAATATAAATAATATAATAGTATATTATTTGTAAATAACAGAATATTAACTCTTTTATTTGTAATAGTTAACTGCTTATGAATCTTGGATTAATTTCACTAATTGTTTACAATCATTTGTTTTTGACTTTAATGATGTGTTTGTATTTATGTTTCTTGGCCTTTTCATTAGAATCTGTTAAATTACTGTGTAGTACAATAATAATTAAACGAATTTATAATTCAAAATTGGTAAGTAATATTAATTTAAAATGTGAAATTAATTTTTTTTTATATTATTTTGATATACTAAACATTCAACTTTTACTTGATCAAAACAGAAAAACAAAGACTGTAAAACAAATATTCGAAGTTTTTTCACATGTTTCTTATAAACATAAATTACACCGAATAAAATCGTCGATTATTTTTTTACTTTTAAAATAAATTTTGAAAATAAGTATGAACATACGTAAATATATACAAACAACAATAAATATATTGAAATCTATACAATAACTTTTTTAAGTATTGTCAGTATTTATGAAATAAGAAAAATGTATTCACATTCATTGTGGATGAGGCTGAATTTAGAGCTTCAGTGGAAAATTGGAAAAGTGGACTTGCGCAATATCAATAGAATCAGATGATTGTGGGTGTTTCATGGTTATGGACGAAAACGAATTTGCGCGATAAGAATTTCTTCTTTCTTCATAATTTCTTTAATCTAATTCTTAGTGTCATAATTGAATAGTTTTCAAAATCATACTATTTTTTAACATCAAAATAGGCATATTTACGAGCTCAGTTGAAAAACTAGAAAATGTTAAGACGTAAACAGTGACAATTAAAAGACGTCTGTTTGTTGTACGGCTTGAAACGTCACAAAATCTTTGTGTTATATGCACTAAATAATACAGAACACAGGTATTATTTATACATTTATACAAAGCATTTATTTATTTATTCTTACTTACTATTGCTTGTGTTTTTATAATTCTTAATTTGGACACTTGTTAAAATTTGAAATGAATACTGTAATACTACGTGAGTTCTTTTCGTCGATGGGAAAATGGTAAAATATGTGTATGAAATATAGATGATTATGTTAATGATGGTTTCTGCAATTAAAATAATATGTGAATATTAAAAAGAAATTTTGTATTAAATGGTTTCCAAACATTTGAATTATTAATATAATCTGTATTTCTTCCATATCAATTTGTATAAGGCATGAGATAGTTTTATATTTATTATTTCTATTTTTATAAATAATGAGTACCAATATTAATTTCATACTAGAACTTTACATATATGCATGTTAAACATATTTTTAAGAAAAGAAAAGGTAAGTTTATAAGAAGAAAAACACTCTCATATATTAAATCCAAAAAAATGTTAAAATAAATACTCAACGGCTAGATAAATCAATCATTTAGTTATATTTTAATTTTTTTAGTTAGTTATAATTTAAATAAATCTATTCTTTTTTATTATAAAATTGAGAACAAATTTTTAACAAAACATTATTTTTATGTTGTAAATTATCATTGGTATTGTCCATATGCTCCGGACGATTACTTCTATATTTTGTGGAACAAATGTAAGTAATGCAAGCATGTATATTTATGTACTGTACAGATGATCACAATGCCATGGAGAAATTTCCATTGAAGGGTACTTCATCGTCAACTTCATTAAACAAACCAAATTCCAGCCCACTTACAACCTATAATTCGGTTGATGCAAAGGTAAACATTCAATAATTCTTGTTTTCTTTTTCAAGGAAAAACATAAGTGAAAAGTTAAAATTTGTGTTTAAATTCTTATAATTTTCATAATTTTCTACCAATACTACTAATAGATTTATAAAAACAAATATTAATGTCTTAACACATATTCGAAAAATAACATTTAAGAACAAAAAATTTAATGAATTATATTGTACATTTTTAACTTTAATTAAAAATTAAGTATATTATAGATACATTTAAAAATTTTATCAATTACTTTAAAATTTATTATTAATATACCAAAAAAAATTTTACTTTAACTTAATTCATATGGAGGCATAAATTTTGTTTTCACTAAAGTTTAATTATTTTTATTTTACCTTAGCTTTTTTAATTTAATTACAATTAAATCTTCAAAGTGTCGAAATAAACAAAATTCAGGCAAGTTTCTATTTTAAAAATCAAAAATAGCTTTCAAAGTACATTTTTAAAGTTCATTAATAACTTGTACACATATTATTAGTATATTAATATATTATAATTAAGTATTAAATTAAAATTTCAGAAAGGCAATGACATAGAAAATAGTAGTATTGATAATCCAAACATTCGAAGTGGAATTACAAGTCGTGGTACTAGTTTAAGCAGTGATGAAGACATGTTGGATGTGAAGCAACAAACTGTTTCTCATCAACCTGAAAACAATCAATTTCTTGAAAGAAGTATACGCGTAGATGATGCTTCTTCTCACTGTGGGTATCTAAAAATTAAGAAAAGTTCTTTTATGCAATATATGAATTGATTTTTCATTATAAATTTTTATTTTATTTAATATAAATTCAATATTAGAATGCAATATAAAATTTAATTAAATATAAGATAGTTAATATTTTTTGTTTTTTCTTGTGTATATATTTATTGTTTTCATTTATAAATTTAAATAGTCATCTAATTCTTAATTCTAGATATATATTATATATATAATTTATTTATTTATTTATTTTTAATAAATTTTTTTTTACATAGTTTCAGCTGATTCTGATGATATACCTGGTATTGGCCAGTATGATGATTTTCATACCATTGACTGGCAAAGAGATATTGCAAGGGATCGTATGCATCATCGATATATATTAAAAAAGAAACATGATTCAATTTGGGATTTAATTAAAGGAGCTCATGATGCTTGGTCAGGATGGCTTTGTGTATTATTTGTTGGTTTGTTTACTGGAGTAGCAGCTGGTGTTATTGATATAGGAGCATCATGGATGACAGATCTTAAATTTGGTATTTGTCCACAAGCATTTTGGTTGAATAAAGAACAATGTTGTTGGAGCTATAGTGAGACTACTTTTGATGGAGATAATTGTTCACAAGTATGTATCTATAACCTCTAATTGGTTTATGAAAGATTAACTTTATAACAAATTTCAATCCTTAGAATATTTTTTAAAATTATTACTAAATAATATTTCAGTTTAAACTAAAAAATGGTAAGTAATTAGTAAGTATAGATTATTAATAATTCAAAATTAATAATTAACAAAAATATGTTAAATATTTTTGCTTAGACATATATATGTATATAGAAATATTTATATTTTTTCTTTTATTATTTAATATTATAAATTCAAAAAGTTTATTGTAAAAAATCTATTTTAAGGAAAGAATATTATTAAACATTTTATAATTTTAGTGGAGAACATGGCCCGAAGTATTTAATCAATCAAAAAGTGGAGTAGGCCCCTATATTATTTCGTATATGTTTTATATAGCTTGGGCACTTTTGTTTGCTTCCTTATCTGCATCTTTAGTACGGATGTTTGCTCCCTATGCTTGTGGCTCTGGTATACCCGAGGTAATATGAAAAAATTCTATAAAAATTTCAAAGTATTAAAATTTGAATACTAATATAATTTTTTTCAGATTAAAACAATTTTAAGTGGTTTCATTATCCGAGGTTATTTGGGTAAATGGACATTAATTATTAAATCTGTAGGACTTATACTCTCTGTATCAGCGGGTTTAAGTCTTGGAAAAGAAGGGCCAATGGTTCATATTGCATGTTGCATTGGCAATATTTTTTCCTATTTATTTCCCAAATACGGTAGAAATGAAGCAAAAAAAAGGGAAATTTTATCAGCTGCAGCAGCAGCTGGAGTGTCTGTAGCTTTTGGAGCACCTATAGGAGGTGTACTTTTTAGCTTAGAAGAAGTAAATCTATTTTTAAAGATTCGATATTTTTTTATAATTATTAATTATTGTATTATTGTTATAATTATTTAAATTTTTAAATTTATAGGTGAGTTACTACTTCCCTCTTAAAACGTTGTGGCGATCATTCTTTTGTGCACTTGTGGCTGCTTTTGTACTTCGATCAATAAATCCATTTGGCAATAAGCACTCTGTTCTTTTTTATGTTGAATATAACAAACCTTGGATATTTTTTGAACTTATTCCTTTTATTATTCTTGGAATCATTGGAGTAAGATTATTGATAAATAATTATTTTCATTTAAGTACTTAATATAATTTTATGAAATTTATAGGGAATTATTGGTACTTTATTTATCAAAGCTAATCTTCGCTGGTGTCGATATCGTAAATCATCAAAACTCGGACAATATCCAGTAACCGAAGTATTGGTTGTAACTGTTCTTACGGCAGTTATTGCTTATCCTAATCCTTACACAAGAATGAGTACCAGCCAACTCATTTACCTATTATTTAGAAAATGTGGTGTATCTGATACAGATATGTTATGGTTAGATGAGAATTATTATTTTAAATACCACAAATTAGAATTTAAATTTAATTATTATCAATTTGAAATTTTTTTTTCACAGTGACTATCAACGAAATTTTGCAGATGTAAATTCAGTTTACCTCCTGGTATTGGCTTTTATTTTTAAATTAATTATGACCATATTTACTTTTGGTATGAAAGTGCCTTGTGGTCTTTTTATACCATCCTTGTGTCTTGGTGCCATCGTCGGTCGTATAGTTGGTATTGGTATGGAGCAACTTGCCCATCAATATCCACACATATGGATGTTCAGTGAAGAATGTTCAACTGGCGAGGATTGCATAACTCCTGGATTATATGCTATTGTTGGAGCAGCAGCAGTATTAGGAGGTGTTACTCGAATGACAGTTTCTCTTGTAGTGATAATGTTTGAATTGACAGGTGGAGTTAGATATATTGTACCATTAATGGCAGCTGCAATGGCCAGCAAATGGGTTGGTGATGCTCTTGGTAAACAAGGAATCTATGATGCTCATATTGGTCTTAATGGATATCCATTCCTTGATAGTAAAGATGAATTTCAGCATACTACTTTAGCAGCTGATGTTATGCAACCAAAGTAAGCAAATATTTATATTATATTTTTAATTATTAATTATATACTATACAAAATTGTAGGTGACAACAATTTATAAATTTCATAAATTTAAGTTTAATCTATGAAATTATTATATTCTAATAAATAAATAAAACTTTTGATTTAATTATTTAATGTTGATAAATTACTATTTTTTTCAAATAATTATTAGTAATTAATGGATTTAAATATACAAACCTACATCCATAAAAAAAAAGTATTTTGTGTACATACTGTAATAATGCATACAAATATAAATAAGCATCATAAATTTGTTATTTACCAATATTTGTAAAAATAATTAGATAGTAAGGGATGATAATTTAAAAGACCTTTATTAATAAATTATTATTCTGTTAATGTAATGTATTTTTCTTAAGAAATAAAAATCTAAAACTTTATTTTTAAAGGCGAAACGAAACTCTACATGTACTTACTCAAGACTCGATGACTGTGGAAGATGTTGAGAATCTTTTAAAAGAAACTGAACACAATGGTTTTCCTGTGATAGTTTCGAAGGAATCTCAATATCTCGTTGGTTTTGTTTTACGAAGAGATCTGAATTTAGCTCTTGCTAATGCTAAGCGTATGCTTGAAGGTATAAATAGACAATCTCTCGTAATTTTCACAAGTGGTAATAATATTCAAACACACACACACCCACCACTCAAACTGAAGAAAATATTGGACATGGCTCCAATCACTATCACGGATCAAACTCCAATGGAGACTGTTGTTGATATGTTTCGAAAGCTAGGTTTACGACAAGTGCTCGTTACACATAATGGGTATAAAATTAACTACCTTATATATGAAATATTTATATTTTTTTTAATACTATAAGATTTTATTTTATCTAAATGAAATTAATTGTTTAGAACAAAAAAAATAATTGTAATATGCCAATGTGTTTATAAATAACTTTACAAGATTAATTATAGAGTAATATATTAATTATATAATAATATACATATATGGATGTGTGTGTATATATATTAAAATTTGTTTTATATTTTCAGGCGATTGCTGGGGGTCATTACTAAAAAAGATGTATTAAGACATGTTAAGCAGCTCGACGATGAGGATCCAAATTCTGTATTATTTAATTAATTTAATTGTACACGGTTCTCCGTATTTAAACAATGCTTCACAACGCGATTTAATCAAATATTAAAGTTTGATAGAATATATTGAAAACATTATATTTTAACGCTAGTAAAGCGGATTAAAATGATTTCAAAATAAAACATCACCAAATGTTGGAAATAATAATTCCATGAAACTTCATTATATGATTCGTGAGCAAACTGTGTGTACTATATTTCCATGCTCTCATGTTTGTTCGTTTTATTTTTATCTTATGATATATAGTCAATCGTATAATTTAATTCAATGTATCAAGTATATACAGTCGATGTTCTCGAATCTTGCTGTTTGTATAAAAAAAGAATAAATCACAGTCTTCATAATTTAATCGATTTACATCAGCATTAAGATGGCCAAATACATACTATAACTTTTATGCATCTTATGATTCAATATTTACATTTGACTGCTGAGTTTCCGTTTATTTCTTTAAAGTGTTACTGATTACTTATATATTTTGTCTGATTATTTTTCCTACTCCAAAATTATTAAAGTTATAAATGGGATAAACGCATGTATTTTTGAATTAGTTAAAAGGATACATTTTTATTACAATGTTTGAATGAAAAATATCCTGAATAATTAAGATAAACGTTATAATTTATTATAACGTTAATATAAAACTATGGTGTAGTAAATACAATATTTTTTGTCAGAGTATATTTACATTTTATCACAATAAATATAATTGTAAGAGATGAAAATTTTTGGAGTCTTTATGACAGTTTATCAAATATGTAAATTTTTTTATTTTTTCATATTATGACAGTAAAAACAAGCACCTTTAATACTCTTAATACATAGCCATTTTTTCGCGAATATAAAAAAATATTTTTTTTAATTAAATGACAGAACTATTTATATAGAAAAATAAATGTGGTATAATATTTTTTTTAAGCAACTTATGATGTAAGAATAAACAATTATACAAATTTTAAATAATTTTTATTTAATAATAGTACATTTCAATTTTAATAAAAAATTATTTTTATATATCTAGTCATTTTAATTTATATTTTGTATAAGCGGGGAAGGATTTATAATCTCTTATTAAGATAAGCATATATATTATTATGTTTTGTCTTTAAATTAAAAGCTTTTCCATCTAACCAAAATAAAAAAGCTTCAAATCCACAAGAAAATCTAATTCTAATTTTATTTTATTTAAATATAATTAGGTAAAACACATGGCTATTTTATTAAATTAAATTTAATGCTTTTAATTTATTATCAGAATAAAATTAATTTTTTCTATTTTTATATTGGTTTGTTTTTCCAAATTTTGAACTAAAAAATTTGTGCAATACTCACAAATATGAAACAATGTATAATATATTTTTAATTAATCCATAGCCTTTAAAAAAGTGAAAATTTTCTAATTTATAAATTTGTAATAAATATTTTCTGTAAAAAATTGAAAGAAATGCATTTTAAAAACTTTTAAAAGTATTTTATTGTATCTAAATTATAGTAAAATTGGTGTAATTAAGATAAAATATTTAAGAAATTAATTTTTGTATCATTATAATGATACAAAAATAAAAAGCATTTTTAAAAACTGTTTTTATGTAAAAATCATATTAGTATAAAAATTAATATATGCATTTTTTAATACATACATTAATGAAAATAATTTGTTGGAAAATTTTATTACAAAATAGTGACGCATAGCTGTTAACATTAAATGTTTTCAAATTTTGTATGAATCTGAAAATTGCATAATCACTTGCTAATGTGCAATAAAAATTTTTTTTTTATAATAGAATGTATTCAAAGTTTAAAATACGTTTTTAAATTAAAAATTTTCGCGGAAAAGGCTTAGAAAGGCTAATGTGAAAAGCTGATTTTTTAATAAATCCTTAAATTAGATATCTTTAAGAATATTAATTAAAGAATTTATCGAAATCTTAAGTAAACTAAATCATAAAAGATAATTACGAATCTAAATGAAAAATTTTCAAGAAAAATGTTAGACTGATTTTTGACATAATTGATAATTGAAATTGCATTTCTATCTTTACATTGTATTATTGTAATGTATTTTTGTTTTTGTTTACAGACTTACTACAGTCATTGGAACTTGACTCCGTCTATTAATGATTCCTTGCAACTTCGATTCTTTTTTTTTTTTATCAATCACTATTTATATTTTTAATTACTCATACTCTAAGATATTATTTTACAATTAAATCAATGGCGCATGATTAAATTAAAAACCAATAAAACTAAAGAACATATCAATGTAAAAATTAAAACGCATCGTATTATCTTTACATAGAATTAATTAGTGATATTCAGCAATGGTACCATTATTTTTAACGAAAAAAGTATAGTTTGTCGGAAAAGTTTTGTATTTAAAAGTAAGGTATCTTAAAAACTCAATTATCTAATTATACGCGAACTTAATTTTATTAAAAAAAATTTTCAGTTATAAAATTAATCGATGCACGTTTGTAATATATTAAGACACAAATATTTATAGTGATGCACATTTTAGACCGACATCAATGAATTTTATTTTTTATATTGTGTTTATCTGTAAAATGTACTATTTGATTATTTATCGTAGAACTTACTTTAAAATTTCGAATACAAATTTAAAAACAATGTTTAATTTTGGATTAATTAAAATGTTTAATTAACCAGTTTGAATATTTTCAAAATTATATATAATAACATATTATAACTCATTATGATTTGATAATGACAAATAAATTTTTTATTCCTTCATTATACTATAAATCTATGCATAACGAACGTAAATTTAATAATTGTACAAAATTTGAAACTTAGATCAATCGAAGGTCTCATATTTAAATTCACTGATTAAGGTATTAAAATTTATTAAACTAATCTAAAATGTAAGATAATAAAAATATCTTATTAAAAACTATCCGAAAAACTAATACTTAATTAGTTAAAAAAAACTAAACTATTATTACTTGAATCATAGATGTATATAATTAAAAGAAAGAAGATAGTTTTGTAAGTTTTAAGTTTTTTATCTTTCCAAGTTGAGAAGAATTTTACATTATCAATAAAAATCAGTATCAATTAAGCTTTATCTTCTATTGGATATTTAGAAGTTTACAAATTAAGAGATCCTCAAAATACGCGCCATGAAACAATAATTTATGTCGGTGCATAGAATAAAATTCAAAGACAGGGAAAAAGGTGTCGTTGTTTCTCATACAAGGTGACAGGCAGAAAAACACAAGCAAAGAGAAATTCGTACAAATTACCAATTATTGAGTCATTAAATAAAAAAAGAACCTACTCACAACGAGTTCGTGTAGAGTTTGTGTGGCACTCGAGCGAGTTATACGCGACGTTTACGCACGCGCCGAATCCAAAAGAGCAGGAATACAGTGCTTGGATTGCGAATTGCGATCTACTTCATTGTCTTTCTCCCTCTGAGAAATGAGATGAGGTCGCTAATGTATAATGCGCGGGAGAGCACATGATTTCCTGGCTGTCACCTCATTACCTTGGACGTGCCCATATTCCATCGCCACTCTCTCATCATTGCCGCGCACGATCATGCGAATCGTAAGCGCTTGTGATTTCGCTCCCCTGCACTTAACATATGTTAGCTGAGATAATTGCTCTGCCGCCCGTGTGAGACAATGCGTGCGTACGCGTTTATGTAGCGATCGCGTTTGCAACTTGCATACATATTTGATTTATACCAGGCGCAACTATAGAAAGAGATGCAACAAAATAGAGGCGTCTAATGACTTTTGAGTTCTTACTTGAGCGAGCCTCGAATAGCGATCTACCAATGCGCCTTTATACTTATACGACTGACAGGATTTACGCATTTCGTCTTTAAGTTATCCATGCGTGCGTAATAATCATTTTGCTTTAATTACGCGGATTAAGAAAAAGAGCAATACTTAGACTTTTTTCCTTTTTGTGTCAATGCGCGTAAGTTAACTGGAATAATAATATATTAGTTCATTTTAGTTATATAAAAATTGTCATTCGTTAATGAGTGGTTAAAGCCTAAAGAAAACATTTCTTAAAATGTATAGAAAAATTTAGAACTTATAAAATGCTACAATTTAATATTAACGAAAAATGAAAACAGTTATTAAATCTAAAATATTTTAATTCTTGAATTAAAAAATTTTAATATTTTCAATTAATATTATAAATTTAAGTTTTCAATATGTGTTATTGATTTAACCTTTCAAACTCACTTAAAGTTCCTCTAATATTTTCATATTTTGGTTCAACAAGTAATATGATACTTCATATTGCAGTTATTACTTTGTAATAGTAATTTAACTTTCATAAAAATAAATTTTAAATTTTACTGAATATTGTTATTAGATCTAATAAATTCTATCTATACCACATACTTGATAAATTTAATCATATTGAAGTTTAATAAACACGGTTTAATGCTATGTTAAAAAATTAAATACGTTTTATAATAGCTATAATAAACTTGTTTTACATCAGTGTGTTATTATTAGAATTAATCATTGATTTTACTACACTATCAAAATAGTTCGTATCAGTCTACATCTAATATCTTAGATTCAATTTGAAATCGAAAATATGGTCTTTCAACTATTACATTTTCTTTCCGAATGTATGTTTTATCTTACTCTATAAATATATGTTTTTATCATTTTTCTTGTAGTTTGGAAAACCTGCTAATGATCATGTAAAATATTTGGAATATTTAATTTTTCAATTCGAGAAAATATTCAAAATGTGCAAATGTAGAAAAATACTATTTAATGCAGAAAATATAGAATTAAAAATTTTTGACTTTATTATGTAAATAAAAAAATGAAAAAATGATAAAATATATAAAAATATAATGTATCTTTTGTGTTAAAAAAATTTGGTTTACAATATTCTTATCATTAAATTAGTTTATTTTCATATATTTTTTATAAGTTTCATTTCATATTCTTTACAGAAATATTGATATTTTCAGTGTTTTAATTTTATTTTATTTTAGTTTTTACAATTGAATTATACGAAGTGTTTATTATAAATTAACTATTAATTTAGTAATTTTTCTCAAAGAATAATGAATATATTTTCAGTAATGATTATTATTGATTTAAATAACCTTTATGTCTAAATATATTCATTACAAATTTAAATTAAATTGATATATCTTTATTTATGGACAATTTTCAACAGATTACTCAAAAACTTATTATAAACGAGTTGAAAAATAACTTTTATATTGAATCAATAACTTACTAACACATTTTAATTAACATACGTATACTTTAGTACATACTTTTTTAAAAACGGAAAATACTTATAAAAATGTCTTAAGAAATTATAATTTTTTCTTTCAAAATTCAATTTCTATATTTAACAAACAATACCGCTCACGTGGATTCGCTCAAAGCTTTTCGAATTTTTTATTGAAATTAACAAATAGAAAACGAGTTCACTTTTTATAAAGGTTTTATAGCTTTATTTACATTTATTTACAGTCTGAAATGAAAATCATTATGTTCAACATCGATATACATTGGTAAAATAAATCGGCTAATTTTTTTGCAACAGGCTGCTAGAAAATTGTAAAGAAGTGGATGGTGAAAAGACAAGTTTTAACATGGAAAGGTTGTAGATTTATTAACCATGATACAAATTTGATATACGCTCGAATTTAGTCTAGAAAGGTTTCGCGCATATAAGTTTCGAATTTAAAATAATGAAAAGATGTTCAATAAGATACTAAAGCTAATTTTTTTTGAGTTTACTTATTTAATACATATAGCTTATTATAATTATTATAATTATAATAATAATAATAGCTCCACAATATCAATCTCATAAATATTTTTATTATTGTCAATAAGTCTAATTTTGTATTATCCTAATAAAATTGGAATATTAAGTTTTATTTACAGCTTTGATATTTATTTATAAAAGATGATAATTTATTTAGCTAATTAAAATTGATTGAATTATTTTAAAATCTCGATTATATGATGATATTTATTCAGGTACATATATTTAACTTCAAACAATTCTATTAGACAGCAAGCAAAGTGCTAGCCATTGTTTGAAGTACCTTAATACGAATATCTTTATCACATCCTAATAATTCTTTTATCACATATATTATAGCGAAGGACAAATTAACAAAAAAATTCATAATATAAAATATAAAGCTTTTAGATTATACTGCGTTAAAAATTCGTTCGTACAGATTGCTAACAAAAATTTTGTTGCACAAATACTAAGCTTTTGCCATGAATACCAAAAAGTATCAAAGGCAAAGGCTGGAACAAGTTGATAAGAATAGTTAATTTGAAAAAAACTTGCAAGTAGAATACACTAAATTGTAATAAAACCAAGGGGACATGGCATATAATGATCAAAGAAGCGAAACCTGAATATCGCATTCAGAATGTGTTTTGCTCTTACAGTTACGATAACGAGCAAGCAATTGTCTTAATTTCGATATCGATAACGAAGTCCAAAAGAGCTTTTCCTAATATTAGGAATGGACATTTACACGAGAGCAATTGCAGCTCCAGAACTTGATAGCAAGCAGGGAACCGCTGCTAACGAGAAGGAAGGAGTCCAGTTGTCCAGTGGGTCCAGCGCTCGGAGACTCGCGCGCGCAGCATCGGCCCTCGATGTATGAATGGACCTATTCCCCGCGCGCTCCCCCTTGCATACGTTGGACCGAACCCTGGAAGCGGAAACACCGGCGCCCACGCACCGGACCTCGCGTACGCGTACGCGCGAGGCAGCGGAGAGAGGAGAGGATTCGCTCTGGTGGGAGGCGGCGCGCGCTCGACGGCGGGGCGTGATCGCGGGGGCCCCCGACTTTGCTCGCTGAGATGTCGGCCAGTTAGCGCGGAACCGTTGCCTTGACGCCCGTCGCGCGTGCGACTCCACCGAGCAGCCGCAGAGCCATCGTCGTGTCCCACCCGTCCCGCCGCCGTTCCACGGTCTCGCGCGCGTGTGTCTGTGCGTACGCATACATGATAACGGAGAGAGCCAGGAACAATCGGACTCCGTGCTCTCCCCGCCCTAGAGGCAGGCGTGCAAAAAGGGGAATGGACGGCGCCCGCGGGAGGGAAGATGCCGCCCCAGGGTGTCGGCGACGCGAGCACTAGCGACGAGCCAGCGAGTCCGAGGCAGAGCACCGAGTCCATCCACCGTGGAGGCCGCTTGGATGCGTCGCTGGCCGGGCGTCCTCCAAGGCAGGAGAGCCAGCGACAGCAGCAGCGCCAGAAGGAGCCCTGGATTGGGGCTGTTGTGCGACGACGAGCAGCTGTTCTATTGCGACGACGACGAGTCGCCGCTGGCTGCTAGCTGCTGGGGTCGCATGGAGGCCAGCGTGTGCTGCCTGTCCGGCGGCGGCGGCGGTGGCCAGGCCGTCCAGCATCAGCAGCAGCATCAGCAACAGCAGCAACAGCAGCAGCAACAGCAGCAGCAGCAACAGCATCAACAACACCAGCAACAGCAACAGCAGCAGCAGCAGCAGCAGCAGGCGCAGCAACAGCAACATCAAGTATCATCTGTGTCCTCGGCACCGGCGGTGCTCGTGCTACAGCAGCAAGCGCTCGCGGCCAGTTACGGACATTACGCGGACCAGATAGTGCCAGAGCGCGCGACGCCTGTCGTCAATGTCGACACACAGGGATTGTCAAGTCTACTGGGCCCCCAGGATGGTCACTCTTGGCAGACGGGTCAGACACCGCCGGGCCACCCCGCACCGGCTTACGTCGACTACTCGTGGCTGCAAATGCAGGTGACGTTGCTTTCTTAGGCGAACGTTTGCTTATAATTAGAAAATGATTTTCGTCGCATCGCGCGTAATGCCCCTCGAGGTTAGGGTCTGAAGGGGGAGAATGTGAAATATTATTCATTCGATATGTATCAATAGTTAATTATATCCATTACAATGCGGAAGGTTTGTTTTCTCAGTTACGTAAAACCGTTTGATGTTTTTAGAGTGAAATTCGCACTTGACTATCGAATTAGGGTACGTTACAATTTCATCCCGTTACGAATGTAAGGAAAAATTTTACTCGAAAAATCTTGAAGAGACTATGTTTACTTTGAATGAAACAATTGTTTTTGAATTAAGATTTATTAAAACTTTTTAAAGCTTCCATGCTTTGATTACTTATAAGCTTGAACATTCATTAAATAAAAAATTAAAGGCATATTTATAAATTGAAGCAAAAAATTTTTTATTTGGATAATATGTAATCGTAATGCGGTACCCTAAATGGAAATCTCTTTTTTGAACAAATTTAGGTCATTTTATTTTAGTAAACATGATGATATCTATATTTTAAAATTAATATAATTAAATATATATATTTAATTAAGCTAAAATTGAGGATTACATTTGATAAATGCAGTTGACGGAAATATAATGTTTGACGAATAACACATGGTGCGTACAGAAAATGCATTCTCTATTCACTATAACGAAATAACTTTTTTTTTGTCAAATATAGAGCTTCGCTGTAATTAGTAAATATATTTCTTACGCGTTCTAAATTTATTTCATAGATGTTATTTTTCATTTATAACTGAATAGACAGGAATTGTAATTTAACTAATAATAATATAATGGTATTGATTTTCGTACCAGAAATTAATAATTATCGGATAATTTTAATTATATAATTCTGAATAATTTGATATTAAAATTATATTAATTTAAATCAATTGTAACGATACATATTAAACTATTTGTCTCTGAAAGTAAAAATTAAAAAAGGTGTTAAAATTCAAAACGTAATATAGGATAGATAAATAACTTAAAAATAAATGACTAATGAATTTATCATAATTATAAAACGCTTGCGTCTACGAAATTATCAGTTTGAAATATTTTCATTTACTTATAATTTAAAGTGCTACGTTTAGTAATTTTATAAAAAGTGCAGTACATTGTTGAATGCAGATGAGAAACATATATTATTCAGTTAGGAATCAAAAACTTATACACATGTCTCTAACACACGGATGAAAATTATTGTCTACAGAAGATGTAATAATACATTTTATTTTTTATTCTTTTTTTTAGGGTAGGCTATTCAATTTAATTATAATTTTAATGTAAATACTCACGTACAATCGACACAAGATCTAAAATTAACTATTATCATAAAAACTTTCAAATTTTATTTACATATTTAAATACATGTGCGTTTAATATTAATTTTAATCACTTCTTGTAACTTAAAGCTGTATTTAATCACGTTAATTACACAAATAATGAGCTTTCATGCTTAAGAAATCTACTTCGAGTTCAATCATCTTTTTTTATTAATTCCGTGTTAAGCCAATATTTTAACAATATTTATCCTTTTTAAAAAGATAATTTTTTAAAAGATAAATATCGTCTTTTCTAGATAATTTTCTCTTTTCTGCACATAATTATTTATTAAAACAATAAAAATTCAGAATTAAATATAAATATGTCTATAAAGTTTAATGAATAATTTAATCCTTATTTATAAATTTTTCTTGAAAATTTAATAAAGAGACAGAAATATTGAAAGTATTTTTTTGTACGGTGAAACTGTGATACTAATAGACATCTTTCTTTGCTGTGCTTTTCAGAAAATGTGTTACATTTATATTGCACATGGCCGCATCAACAAAAAATCTTTTTCACCATTATACATATATGAGCACATAATTTTAAGTACATTAGAAAGTACTTTGATTTCTATTAAATAGTTATAATTTCTAAAAATTAAGCAATTCAAATTTTTATTATATATAGTTTATAATTAAAAAAAAATCAATATTAAAATTATACCAATCATTTTTATAATGTAAATAAAGAATTTTTTTCAATATTACATTAGATACAATAAAAATGATCGATTAATCAATTATAAGTAATTTAATGCTTTATAATTAAATATGAATAAGTTCATAGATACTATTAATAAATTGAAATTAAATATTTATGATAAATTACATTATCGGAAAAATTTATTTAGATATAAAAAAATTAGTTATCGTTTGCATCATTTATTTTTTAAATATGCCTTGTTAAACTTTTTTTATCAAAAAACATCGTTTCAAACCGATCTAATATAATTTTTTCAGTAAAAAAATTATAATAATATTATTCTTTAATTTATTTAATAAAATACATATATAAATTATTAAAACATGTTCTACAATTATTAGACAAAATACTGTTACAACTAATTACTTAAAAATTAACCCTGAAAAATGTTACTTTATGCGAAAGATAGAGACAATTTTATTTCTTACTACACTTTATATTTTCAATATGATTTATATATCGATTATATTAAAATATCGATTAATTTTTAAATATTTTTATTCATGAGAAACTTCTTGAGCAAAGTTTTTAATTAGATCAGGTTACATGTTTTTACTATGAATCAATATATATATATCCAAATTTAATTTTTTCGAAAAACTAGTTTAAAATGTCAAAGAAAAGATGAATTTTATTCCATAAACTATAATTTTTTCACATTTTTGATGAAATATTTCTTTACTAATTAACCATAAACTGATCTTACAACTTTTTATTAAAAATTTGATTTTATCATATATTTTTATTATTTGTCATTTAACCCATTATTGATAATCTATCTGCATTAGTCTTCAGAATCATAAAAAAAGTTTAAGAATTAATTTTACGCAAAAATGCTCTTATATCGTAATAAAATTGTGAAAATTTAAAAATACAACATTTATGCATTTAACTTACTGTAGTATTTAATAATAAAGCAATAAAAAAAGTTTGGTCATTTTTTGTTAGGTATCAAAATTTAATGCGATTAATATTTACTCATGAAAGTAATTTGAAAAGTTTATTTTACGGATTGAAAATTATTTATCTACTGCGCGCATAGAATCAATGAAAAAAATTAACGATTAAATCGGTGTTAAATACAGTAAAATGCCTGTACTAAATTCAATAAATACTTCGAATGTCTATTTATATTTCCAATAACAAACGTAACAGTAGCATGATAGCATCGTTTTTTCTTACAATGAACGCGTAAAATATGGGCATGGAAATGGTTGTGCGTTTTACCTGTGTAAAATTCATTTCCGAATGTCATTAATCGACCATTAGTGTGCTTACACAAATAGTTACATATACAGGACAAGGGGAAAAAGAGAGGGAGAGAGATGTTCTTAAAGCTAAATAAGCGCGCGAGAAAGATACGTATTTGTATACTATAGTGACACGCGTAATGCAATATAAGTAGCCGGAAACTTGCGATTATTGGTATCCGGAATAAGTGAGGGCAATAGTTGACCACCGGACGACGAATCGTTTCCACGGTTCAGCTCATTTTCGCTCTCTGTTCCTCTCTTTTTGATTCTTTGCCTTTTGCCGCATGATACTTTATCGCGTTGAGGGCATCGTAATGCCACAGTAGGTCAACAATGCCTAGGGTTAACATTTCTACGTGTATTACTCCCTCCCTATCCTCTTCCCCGTTCCGGACATTCAAGATTTACTAACAACGATTATCCCCGACATAAAAACTTAATTATCACCGAACGAACCAGTGGAAAAACGATAAGAGTATTTTATACATGTTGTATGACGAATAAATTATTAGAGCTACCCCCGTTATAAGAGTGAAACGATTCTTCAGCGATATTGTTTATGACGTAACTTCCTACGTCTTTAATTCTGTTTACTTATATATATGTTTTATATACGACCTAAATATAATATGCTTTAAAATTTAATTCGAAGACATTTACTAGCGCTATCATTTTGCTAATTTATTAATGATTTCATCATTTATCCTAAGTCATTTTCTTATTAAGATCGTTATATAAATTAATAATAAATTTTAGTTATTTACATTCATAAATAATAAAAAATGCTATTATTTGTCCAATCCACATACTCATTTTACTATTTATAAAATAAAATAATTATTTTCAATTTTATATTTAATTTTATTATTAAAATAAATTAAAGTTTCTATTAAACTATTGTTTAAATTTTTATATTATAATCGTTAAAAGAATTAAGATATATTATTAATAAACTTGATCTTATGAGATGTTGAAAGATTTGAAAACCAATAATTTCATATTAGTATCACATATTAATATGTAATACCGTTATTTTATTTTATTAATTTAATTTATGAAAAGTATATTTCAAAAATATATATGCATTCTTTAAGCTTATTAGAAATCGTAACTAACTGAAAATGTACAGGTGATGAAAAATATATAGGTACACTTGTTACAGTATAACATTATCTATTAAAAGTATGTAATTTGACAATTCCAATCCTTTATACATATTTCTCAACAGCTTTCTGGCAGCATAAAACTAATAAATTTGCAACTAATGTATCTTCGAAATTACGCATATTTAATTTTTATAATGAAATTGAAATGATAAGATGCACTATGGTTTACAGTTATTATTAAATGTATAAAATTTTTTTTTAAATGACGACTCGTAAGGTCGGTAAATATTTCATTCTAATATTTAATTTCATAAAGTGAATACAGATCATATTCATATATTACAAATATTTTTTAATTACAAAGCCAGCAATTTTTCTTAATATAAAGCTTGAAAATATTTAAAATTAATAAATAAGAAAAACGTAATTTCACTTTAAAAATATTTTACAGGCTTTTAATCAGCTTTTTCAAACTTACTAAATTATTGTTTTCAATAAAAATAAATAATTTTTTAATATTTATTAATATTGTCCTTCAATGAGTATTCGATTAATCGAGTTCTTAATTTTTAAACAGACGGTCATTAGGTGCTTATAATGTTTCTTCTTAATTAAACTTAGTTTCTAATCTATGATCCCAGTACATTAAAATTTACTTCGAAGCAACAGCTTTGTTTTTATTTTATTCAATAAGCATATTCGGATAGAAAAGTTCATCTTGTAACTTTGTACAGTCGCGTGTGGAGACGTACATGAAATCTCAAGTGAGTTCAATGAACGATAAGCGAGACTCTGAGAGTTCGTATATGTTCATGGGATCGGCACACAAATTTTCTCTGTTAGATTTAAACTATTTTGATTGAATTATATAAGTTTAATTATTCATAAATAATTTCGTTACCATAAAATTGATACATTGATTATGAATTTAAAATTTTTGGCTTTCATTCGTTAACAAAATTTAATCAGTAATGCTTTCCTGCTCCAACATTCAAATAATAAAAGTTAATAAAAACTTCGATTAATTGTTTTTACATATTCATAATAGCAGTTACCGTAAATTTATTATTTAGATAAACATAAAATTATTGTAATACATTAAAAAAGCACTAAAAATACAAACATTTTTTGTTAATAAAAATGAATTTTCTTAAAAAGAAAATTTTACACCTTTCATATTTTCTTAAATATAAAATTAAATACGTATCTTTTTGATCTTTCTTTCTGTATTTAAAATAGAGTAAATGATAGGAAGATTTACAATGAAAAATCACGATTTACGCTTTTATACAATGCGAAAATTTTCGCTGGAAAATAATAAAGGTACGCTTTATTTTGATTTATTATAATCTTTTAAATTTTAATAGATATGTACTCAATAACAACGTATCTTTCAGGTATAATGTATAATTTTTATTTCAGGTATAATACAGATTAGAATTTTACCAAAGAAATAAATTATATTTTGATCAATACTTGAAGTGTGATTAACCTTCACTGTTTCAGTCGATTAATATGTAATCTAAATAAGTTATATATGCAACTATGATTGTTTATTATGCAAATTCCATAATATAATTAAATCCTATTTTTGCGAGTCTGTATCTAAAAATTGTGAGTATTTCAAGACTAAAATATTAGTTTACGAGATAGAAACCTTTTTGTAAACAATTTTATCGACCAACATTAGCATTTACCAAAATTTTACGCTTTTGCTTTACTTCCTAATCTAGTATTTAGCGTAATATTTCGTGATCGTACACGTTCGCACATCTTATTTCGGACAATTTTTGAAAAATGCTGTTAAATGTTTCAGTAATTTAGGAATGTTTGTAAACAGCGCGCGCGAGTGAATTGAAAGACGAAATTTCCATTATACACGTAAATTCGACGAGGAGTGTAGAGATCAGCAGTGGCGGGAACACAGTCATCGAAGATACTCGCTCGAACGTGTGCCGTGACTCACGGCAAACCGGGCAGACGGCAACATGCACGTGGGTGTGTGGTAGAGTTACTTGCTTCAGCGCAAGCATACGTAACTCGTAGAGGCGGTATACAGCTTGTGAGTACTTTTGAACTTGAGTACTTTTTATGCTTATTTCTAAATAGGCGAATTTAATGAAACGACTGGGCATAGACGGCAATAAGCCTCCATCCATGAACGCGCTACATCTAATGAGATAAATATACACTTTGTTGTTGATCTTGGGATTTGCTCGCGAATTATTTATTATCTTGTGGATTACTAGAAATTTGATAGAGCTAAGCTTCTAAAACCATACTAATATTTTCTGTATTTTACTATTAGTTCTTCTTTCAATGAAATTTAATTTGATAGTTCCCCTAACATTTTGTTTTTATGGCGCAAACAAGCGCTTCATGAACGAGTTGTAATAGTATCTAAAACATTTACAATGACATTTTTCATTCATTAATTGTCATTAAACTTTACGACATATTTTTCTTTATGTTAATTTATTACTTATATTAAGCGAATTTAATTAAAATTGTGTCATATTGTATATACGTAAATTTTTTCTTATTATGATTTATTTTCGATTTAATCGACCAGTTAATCAAAGTTAAAGGATTAGTAGTAAGATTTTTATTATACTGAGAATAAGTGATCGATTTTTCATAGGCAAGCACTCACTTTTTTATTATACTGATGTAGTTCTTTTAATTTTTTTTAAAAAGAACTATTACATTGACTCAGTTGAAGCCGTATCTTAAACAAAATTAATTTATTGTATGTATTGATTTCAATTTGTAATTTATGAGAATTTAACTGGCAAATTATTAGAGAAACACATTTAAATAATACGTAAATGCTTTTAATTTCAATATTCACTTGCGCAATTTTTTTCAACATAATCCACAAACATTACTTTATAATAATTTTATTTCAGATTTATGAAAACTAATACTTTTACATTTTTATATTTTCTACGTAATATATTAATTGTTGATAATAGAAAATGGTATATTACATACTTGTTACAAATTCTTACTCGTGTTTTTAATGGTGTTATTATAACCCAAAGTAAAACGGTATTAAATATGAATAAAGTTTTAAACTAAATATCATGAAAAAATAAAATTTGTAATATTATGTTTTTAAAACATATGTAATTAAATATGCATGTAAAAAATTAAAAACTACAAATTTATAGTACTTTATAAAATACATTCCATATTTAATTTATTCATTAATTCACAAATAATAATTGATGAAGATAATAGTTAATTATTTAATTATTAATCGACACTATTTAAAATTTTTCAGGAGTTACTTTTTTATCCTGTATGTATAAACAAAGTCCATTAATTTATCAATTATTATTTATCGATCGATTTAATATTGAATTTTAGGGAAATTGGTTAACAATTAAAAATGACACTGTATATACTTTATTTAAAATATCAAAATATGTACGCGCGTGTGCACACACACACACACAAACCCACACACAGAGTACAAAATACCACACAACAAAAATTATGGAAAAATAAATTCTATTTTAATACTAGTAATACTAAAACGTTATATAGATTAAAGATCTATTCTGTTATTTACAGATTTTTATATTGGTTCGTTAATGTAAAAATTATAATGTTATTCTCATCTTCGAATTGAAATAAAAAAGTAATATTATTTTCGATTTTATTATTTTTTTCTTTGTGAGCTTAACACTCTAATTACAATTTTTCATTAAATCATTTTCGTGTAACTTTTCATAGTATGATAACCATAATACAGAATAGTTTGTGGTTTCTTTTTTGTAATATTTTACTAAATTATTATAATAATAATTTGATAAACAGAAAAAAATTCGTTCACAAATTTTATTATATTGAAAATTTTAACCGATCTAAAATTTCCTTATATTAATTTCTTTTTTTGTTGTTTTGTGTATAATGTCTTCTCTTTTCTTTTAAATTAAACGATTAAATTAATATAAAATAAATTTGATTAAAAATATCAATTTAAAAATTAAAACAGAAATAACCAGTGTAAATGTTAAATTTTTAATTGTTTATAATATACAACTTTAAAAAATTAACTACCTTCAAAAGCATTCTTAGAAATAATTAGAAAACACATAAACTTGCAATTTGTAAATACTTCAAATATTTACGTTCCATTTATAGCATTGAATAACATAATTATTAGAAGTGTTTAAATACTAAATAAATTAAAGTTCAAAATAAAATGGCAGAAAAAATCATTATATTGCAATAATTCAGAAAATTAGTTTTGCTGCTATCTTAAATTTTCAAATATTTTTTTGTAAAACTTTATTCTTGTGAAAGTTTTGAGCGATCATTTCTCAATTTCTAACTAAATTGCAAAATAAACAATCTAATCCAAAGTGACAAGTTTAAAAAAAGAATACGATCCTGACTCAGATTACTTACGCACAAAAACAGAAAACAACCACACGTGCGTAAATATGGACGCCCGTTCTCTCCTCAATCGAGCGAAGAAAATGGACGTGCGCGATCTGCTGGGAATCGATAAATAATGCACATCGTGCCACTCTCAGCGTGTGTACACGCATGCCGTATCAGACACACGCGCGGCCGCGCGCAGGAACGTACAGTTCCAATGCTGCACCTACGTGTTGTTGGCACATAATCGACCCCGCGGAGGGAAAAGCTATCCATATTCCTGCGTACCGAAGCGCATACATACGCGTCGCCGTCACCGTCGCCGTCGAGGATCGCGTTCGCGCGTTTAAGAGAGCCAATGTTACGGACAATTTACTCTCGAAATTAGTTACAAAACTCCTCTGAACGCCCATCAGCCACTTCCTCTTCCTCCTGCGCACGCACACGCTAAATAGTCGCAAGAGCACAGCCATTAAATACGGAGTTGAGCCGGGAGGGGAGGAAGAGTTATTGTTGCTCGCGCTTCAGCCCTTTCCACGGAAGCGTTTCTAAAACTGATCGTAGTATGTGTAAAGCGCACTGTAACTCATGACGCGTACAGGACGAGCACTCACGAGAGCTCCACGCATTAACCATTACCATGAAAAAATATTGGCGACGCTAATAAATAGATTCATTCACTGCCTTCCGACGCTACTAATTCAAAAAAACTTCCAAAGGAACTCGAATACTCCTAAGTTTCGGATTAAGATGCGCCTGGAATCTAGATGTGTCAACAAACATGTTAAAGATATACATTTTGCGAACGATGGATGCAACAAAATATTGTATTCTCTTTACGACTATACAAGATGCAACGATAAGAATGAAAATATCTAACTTTTACTTGGACAAAACTTTAATTGTATAATCAAACATTCGCGTAACTATACGAAAAGTAAATAAAAAATAAATTAAAGGATAAAGAGCTCTCAATGTGAATGAACTCGACAAATTCGAACTCTTATTCAACTAGACGTTAAGATGAACTTTTTTTGAATTTCTAGCTTTCCATTATGAGTGCATTAGAAAATTCCAAGCACTCGTAACAACACTTATATCACATAAATACAAATATTCCGAGAATACCAGATGCTACAAGAATTGTACGTTCAATGAGTGCAAAATATTATCAGAAAAATGAATGCAAATTTTCGCCTTAGCGGCAAAACTAACTAATCGAAATACACGCTTTGTATAAAATGTAGGTCGGCCGAGGTAAGGCTTTGGAAGCAAAAACTTTTCAGCGCGTTTGAGTGTTTGTATCGAACACCCTAAATTCAACATTTGGGGATCATTACGAATGGTGAAAAGGCATAAGCATCCCAAACGTGACGGCTTATGCACACGATTTGAGCGTGATTATATCCAGAACAATTATATCCGGTGTGAATTGGGCGATTGCGCGTTTGTTAAATGATGAAATTTTGCTAGAAGGTCTCCGAGTGCAGGAAGAAGATATGACGCGCGTTACGGAGCGTGAAAGGGCCCATCGATTGCGTGCACATGTGCTCACATTGAATGATTCCCACAAGCTAGAATGAATGAGAAATATGCGCACTCTCGTAAAAATTTCGAAGCTCGCGTTAATTTGCTCGTAAGGTAATATACTAACATTGATCTGCCTGTTCTATGTTTGATTCTGAAGATGCTCATACGCAGTCAAATGAGTACATATATTTGTATATTATTCATTTCGCCTTTCTTCACTTTAAAATCTTGTCATAGGAAAAGCGCGATAGATTATTTTCATAAATCTATGATATCATTGGAAGTAAAGATTTTAAACAGAATTGTAAAAAGATAACTGACGCTATGTTTTTTATAATATTCCAGAATTCTTTTTTGAAATTTTTGCACTATATTGTTTAATTTAAGGTAACTGTTCGAATTCAAATTTTAAGAAGCTAAGTTATAAAATGCTGTTGGAAACGTGTCAAACACACAGCTTATATTTATACGATGTATTTCGCACATAATTATAGTTTACATAGTTTTTCTTATAATTCAATATAACTACGTAATAACCTGCTATAACTATGTTTGAAATAGACAAACATCCATGTTCTTATATATACTACTAAAGATATTTTATTATTAGTTAAATAAATTTTAATAGCAAAATCATAGACAATTTATTTTACATAATATTTTACATTATGTGCGTTTTGAAATTTATTCATTGTTTATTGTAATTATACACACATATTCTCAGATAATAACACCTTCCGTGTTTAACACAGTTTTTTACGCCAATTGTATCTTTAAAATGAAAAATTACGAGGCTATTCAGCGAAATAAAGATAGTGATAATTGATGAGGACATAAGTCGATATATATCTCATTATGAACTGTTTATAATTGCTGTAAAAATTGATAATAAAATTTTACTTTTATTTCACTATAAAGAATTGTTTTTTCGTAATGTGAATGATCTATACCAGAAATATCTATGTTGTTATGTATGATACAAGGCTAATTTTTTATTTAAGATCAGATACTTGTTAATAATTTATTATAAAAAATAAATATAAAAATTTTAAAAAATCAACTTAGTGACCGATTCATAAATTGAAAGGTAATGGTGTTAAGTGTTAGTGTTATAAATCTGCATCGATCGGCTTGACTCAAAAAGTCAACAGATCTATGTTTTTGAATTACACATATATATGCGATAAATTTTATACGACCTCTGCGCATAAATATGTAACTACAATTCCATCATCACTGCGCAAGCTCACGCAACAAAGGGTCACAAACATCATCTGCCATTCTCTTCACCGATGGAGCATAATAATGCATACCTTATATATATACACATACATACAATTCTTTTCTCAGCATTTAGCGTTAAGTACTGCTTGGCAAAATCGAATGACCTTTTTTCTTGACGGCACAACTTTATTTTCCTATTTTATTCTTTTTTAATAGTTCTCCCGTAAAAGACGCACAATGCACTGCTTCTCTCCCGCACTTAATGAGTGTGCAGCAGCAGACAGGAAATTGCTCATGGCGGTCCAATTGTCGTTCGCGATTGCTTCGTCGGCGTCGTCGTCGTCGTCGTTGTCGTCGTTGTCGTCGTCGTTGTCGTCGTCTCTCTCTCTCTCTCTTTATGTATTGTATATGCTATCCATTTACGTGTACACACATTTTTATTTACACATGCTATATGAAAAATATAAAACAATGATAGAGATCAAATATATATATATATATATATCAAATGTGTAGAAATACAGAGAGTGAAAGATTATATCTAATGTAAAAAATTTATAAATACCTAAATAGTCGAGCAAAATATATATTTTACATCTCATCACCGGACAATATTTTTGTACCACCATTTAAACGATATTGCAACTGTTAATTTAAGAAAAAGTTGCCGGTTTTAAATAAGAAATCAATTTATATTAAACATTATCAACACTTTAAATCTCTAAATTAAAATTATTAACTTTTTGTATAATTATTTTTAATACGCAAACTTTCAATTGCTATAAATTGGTTTTAATTTAAAAAGTAGAATAAGTTTTAAAAATTCCGCCTGAAAAATAAATATTTCTTATATTTAAACATTAACTTTAAAATGTTTTTAAACTGTCTTGTTAAAACTTTATAAATTTCATCCCATTAACCAAAAACTAGTGAATGAAATTAATAGCTTAATAAAAATTTTATTTATTTAAAATTATAAGAATAAACATTTATAAGGAAAAAGAACTCATAAATGAAGCAATATTTTATATATAAAATTAATATTTTATCAATTATTTTTGTATAAAAATACGTGTATTGGAAAAATATGTCAAAATTTTTACATGTCATTAAATAATTTCTTATATGTCCTTCTGTCGTTTTAAATAAACAAAAAATCTTATAAACCTTAAAAAAATTTGTTTAATGTTATTTTTTTTATTTACATATTATTTTACTTACGCTACAATTAGTTTGAGATGATTGATAAAAAAAATGAATTGATAAAGTCGTTAGTTTTTTAATATGTAATTTTCTTAATTTCATATTTGAAGTTTTTCAAGAGAATCTGATAATATATGCTTTCCTAAATAAATACATTTAATTCTGACTATTCTCTATTTCAAAATTATTAAATCCTAGTAAGTTGCCTACCTTTAATAATTTCAAGATATATGATATTTTGCGCTTTAAAATACGTAATTTAAAAAATCCGAAAAATGATAACAAAAAATGATATTAGAAGTGAGAAATGATCATACGGCCGATAAGAAATTTTTGTCCCTTCTGAATAACTGTCTTAATTGTATAAATGCGAAATCTTCCACAAGAATAAGTGAACTATTCATACACCTATTTCATTATAACACATTGACATTGCCCTGGAACTACAGACACATGTCCACGAGATTGGACTTTCAAAGACCAATGCGTATAATCTAAAGCACTGGTGTTTTAGCCGCGCGTAATAACTGTGAAGCGAGCCCGTGAGGTTCATACTTGATGAGCCCGGCAACTATGCAAACTCTGTACTACACGTGTACTGTCTGGTATGCCGTTTGTCGTACGTGGGCTTGTAAAAGTATTGCACAAAGCAACAAAGTCATGAAATAAGCAAAATAACGCGTGGCGATTGATATGACTCCTTTCAGCGATTATCTTTCCTGCGCTAGATTTAACTTCTCTCATCATCGTTACATGTAAATTTGCGTATAAAAATACAAAATACGTACCTGAATGAAATAAGTATTTTTCATTAATTGCTTTTCCATTTAGGTTTATTGGATCAACTGTTATATAATACGAACGAGTGATTTTACTTCTAGAGCTTATTGCAAAGATGTATGCGTGTAAACGGATACATTTTATCCCAGAAATATATGACTTAATGATAAAATAATAAATAACTCATTTAATACAAATTTAAATACAAATTTTATATGAGGAACAATTTGTTGGCCTTCAATATTATTATAATGTTATATCTTTCTAATTTCAAAATCTTCCTATATCAATTGACTTGTTGTTCAGATATTAACTTTTTTTAATATAATGAATCAAAAATTTCATTCCCAACTAAAATTGACAGTTAAACTATAGTTGTTTATATATTCGATCATTCGATTATAGAAAGTTATACAACAAATTTTGGAACCCTAAGGGATCTCATTTCAATTATATTTACACAGAATTATAAATTACATACGTATTAAGTATCAAAATTAAATAATTTAAATAAAATTAAACATTAATTTTAAACACCTTAAATATTTTTAAATAATTAGTTTTCAAAATATGTAGGTTTGCAATGACAATTTCTTAGTATTGTTTACAACAGCTTTCTGAGAATACCTTATACTTTCAATCCGCGATATCCACTTTTGCAAGCCTTTAGCTTTATTCGCAAAATTCATAGAAATTAATAAGATGAAAAAAATTTTTTAAATCTAATATATGAAAGCCTAATTTTGTTTGCGTATATTGAAGAATAGCAGAGATCAAAGATTTTTCACGCTGCTCACGCCTGAGGAAGAAACAAGAGGTATTACCAAGCTCGCACCGTACATGTGCAACGTACCATCGTTCGTACATACGTACATATGTATGTGCATGCCCTGATAATTCATATATACGCAAGTTATTTTTTTAAAGATAACCGATAACTATCGAAGACTTTATAATACCTATATATGATTTGAAACAAGCAATGAATATGAAAACTGAAAAACACGTTAAAAATAGCGCAAATTTATCAAAAACAACAAAAAAGTTTAATTATTGAAATTTTGTTTATTCATTGTTCACTCAAAAAATGTGTCTTATTATTCCATTGAGAGTGAAAGCATCTTTTACATTTGAGCTTTTCTGTGGAAATCGTATAAA
Source organism: Platyscapa corneri (assembly GCA_018907185.1). Classification (NCBI taxonomy): domain Eukaryota; kingdom Metazoa; phylum Arthropoda; class Insecta; order Hymenoptera; family Agaonidae; genus Platyscapa; species Platyscapa corneri. The sequence goes on from JACCHW010000011.1 coordinate 102,680, forward strand.
GGACTGTTCAATTTGACTGAGTATCGAAGTCATGTTTAATTACACTAACGCATTATCGCGTTTTTAAGAATTATAACCTTCAAAACAAAAGTGTTTAATCATTGCAGATAACGTCTTAACAGATAAAATAGATGATTAATACGCCTGAAGTAACTGCACCAAGTGATTTGTTGCATCGAAAACGATGGTGTATCCGACTATTCAACGATTACGGTAGCTTGCCGTTGCTACAACGTTCCAAAGTTCAGTTCACACACGTCTTTCCAGTTATTCGATTTACCCCGTGTTTTCGATACATCCGCGTTTCTGGCGCTGCGCGGCTAATCTGGCTTTTACCAGCAGATATATTACGCGTTCATACATTCGTACGTAGCACGCCTATGCGATATACACGTGCATAGTTGAGCTTGGGTCGCGTGTGCAACTATCTTGGGCGCGCTCCTCGCGGTCGACCGGCCTCGGAAGAAAGAGAACCCAAAGACTGCGGAGGAACGCGTATATGTGCATACGCGCGGGTATTTCTGCGCTCTATACCTTAACGGTACTTTTCGCAAAGAGGGAGAGAGAGAGAGAGAGAGAACGAGTGGCCCCAGCCTCCGCCCAACCGAATGGGCAATGTTCGTGTAAAGGAACATGTGCATCGACAAGGCAGAAGCATCTCGGTTATGAACAAGGGATTCGTGACTTTCCTTCGTCGCTTTTCATTAATATATAATTGATTAATGATTGATTGATTTAAGAACTCTTGGATATACTCGCTGAGTTATTTTCATTCGGAACAATGTGAAAATATAATCATTGATCAAACAATTTTTAATGATCGTCATTTCAGTATTCAACATATAATATGACTAATTATTTGTTTTGCACAAATATGGGGTTTTTCGAGGTAGGGTATTTTCGTGCCAAATTAATAGCAAATAATGTAAGTATCAATTTATGGAATTATTGTTTTAAATCGGTACTTTTATTTTAAAAAATATTCTTATTTAAATTATAATAAAAGTGAGATTTGTTTAATCTAATCATAAAAGGAAAATTAATTCTCATGAATTATAATACAGATATTATTATATTTCGTATTTATAAAAAATATTTTTTCGTCATTCATTATTAAAAGTTATTTTAATATGAAAAAAGTTCTTTGTAAATAAAAGATTAATTAATATAATTTAATATATTTTTCATTGTAAAGTAATATAAAAAGATGTTGAGTTCTATTGAAATCTTGTACATTGGATGTATAGTATTAATGGTTCATGTGTAGCAAGTCTTTTGTTTCGTCTCGCCACACCCGTCTTTATTTAAACAAACAAAAAGAAAACAGGAAGCATTATTTGGCGTATTTGTATATTCTTTCCTTATATGCGTGTGTATACGCACGGGCGCGGGCGCGTGTGTCTGTACGTTAAAGGTGGTGTAACATTGACATGTAAATGAGTGTAACTAAATGCTTACACCAAGAAGCTTAATAGGGCTCGTTGGATGTTTCTATGCCTAATTATTTCTTGATTAGACTACTATTATTTATAATTTAATACAATCGATTCGGTTTAATTTATTGTAAAGGTCACACGTGACATAAATAAGATCCATTGATATTCTGTAATTTTAACAAATTGCACGCATGTAATTTTCGAAGGGCCTCTTCAGAAGTACTGATTCACATTTTTTATTAGCTATTGCATGTGAATACGCCCGTGAGTATTAAACTTATTAATTTTAATAAGAGGTGCAAATTTTAAGCTGTTGAAGCAGCAAAAACCCCGTCACATGAATAATGCAATCTCAGTGTACATACGTTTCTATATATTATACATGTACATATTTTATATACACTATAATATTGTACATATATCCACTGCAAGACCCATTAGATGCAGTTCAATCCACGGCACAGTATCGCGGGATGATTTATTAGTAGGTCTTTTTGCTCGTGTGCAAGGCATCGTACTGCGGAGAACTTTTATCCATTGAAGTAAAAAAATAAAAATACTCAAAGGCGTTTTCGCGCGCGATTACGCACGCGTGCTATGGTAAAGGATGTTCATTGCGGAGTACCGTTAAGATGACCTAATCGTACACAGATTATCTAGTTTCGTGGTGGTGTCGAAAAAATCCGTGGATTTTTAGAATCGGAGAAAAAAAGGAGGGTAAAGGGAGACTGCGCTACGCTATGAACGTCGAATGGTTTATGGTTAACGTGGAGTAATACGCGTAATAAATCGCACTAAGGTGCTTCGTTCAAGATGCATCGACTTTGGCAAATTTGTTAACGAATCTCGCACTTGGATCTCTTTCAACGCATCAACTTCTTTGACTTCTGTAAAAGTCGTTATTAAAATAAAATTAATTTTTGTTTTTTTTACATTATTTGCGGAATAGTCAAGCGAAGAGCAACTAAAGAAAGTGAAAATTTTTCAGATTCAATTTCTAGTTATTACGTAATTAAGGATTCAGCTACGAAAAGTGTCAACACAGAATTTTGTAAAATAACTAGATGTAAAGATACAGTGATGGAAGTAATGTAATCGCCCATAAAATCATCATCTTAATTAGTAAGTGTACAACGATATAAATTAGCCGAGGAAAAGAGCATATATAGCTGAAAACATTTTTTTGCGTGGGTAATGCGCGACATTTTTATTTCTTTGCGATACCTTTGAGCAGCACCCACTTTAATAACTTTATAAATTATTACAACTTCGTTGCCCGTAATTATCAGAATAGAGGAAGGGTTTAATCAAGTGCGTCAAAATAGAAAGGCAAGAGAGGCGTTTGAGCGTGACCTTTTAAAAAATACAAAGTTGGCAAGTTAGGTCAAGAAGTGCACTCATACGGCGTATAAAGAGGGGAAAGAGCTGGGAAATTCGGGGTGAAGGCGGGCGAGCGATGGCGCTATATAGGTTCTTCGAAGACGCCTTTCGAACTCATTGCGCAAGGATGCAAAGGCGGATATAGGTCAAGAAACAAGATTGCTATCGCTGCTCGGCTGCGCGCTAGCGAGGCCCGCTCGCTCTAGCATGGAGCTGCGGAGCTCTAGCTCCGCGTTTTAACGCGGAGAGCTGCCGAGGACTGACTTTCTAACGTGACCGAACGCCTTCGTAACTCGCGAGCGCGCGAAACAAAGAAGCTTGCGACGCAAAAATCATCCACTGGAGAACGCCAGGCGTAGTTTCGCCGTACACTTTGTGGACCCGCATGCCCTCGAACTCCTCCTTTCTCGCTCTCTCTCTCTCTCTCTCTCTCTCTCTCTCTCTCAGTCTCTCTCACTCTCTCACTCTCTCACTCTCTCCTCGCGTTGCCGAACTTCAGAGGTCACACGTGCTCAAACATTATCAACCGATGGCCACAACGCTTCTTATTAACAATCTCCACAATTATAACTCATCTCCCGTGCACTGAATATAAACTCGAGTCAAAAGCGGACATTGGTCGATAAATGTTATAATTGACAAGCAAAATAACAGCTCGTGATGTCTTAACAATTTAAAACTGCACTTTTAATGAAAATTAAGATGAACCCTTTTACCGGTGATGCTGCAAGTTCCGAAGGAAGCTGTTTCATCGAATAGAAGAAAGCTTGGCACCTTGTCCGTCGCGAAAACAGCAAATTTTCTTTCTGCATGGTGCCCAACTCTAAGCTTATAGTTGTCTTTCTTCAATTATCCTTAATGTATTATTTATCTGGATAATTCAATGTATCGAGAAGTTTTTTTCATATCATTTAGCTGTTTAATTTAATCGGCAACGGTAACCTGCTTACTATAACTTCAATGTTAGGGACATACTTAGTAATAGTAATAATAATACTTTAATAACATTTGGCAACGAATTTCACACTTTGCACACGCAAAGGATACGTGTTAATTTTAAGAGCTGAACTTTGATGTGGATATTGAAATTTTCCTGATTTTCAGGCACTTTGAGGATATTGATGGGTTCATTAAAAAAAATTGATCGAATAATATTGCAATCTGTAACAATCCTTGTATGACCTAGTTGTACATGATTTGCTAATCGATTACTTTTCCAGTGATTTAATTTTAAAAATAGCTAATATAAAGCTTAAATTAATAAATAACATTTACTTTTTCATTATAAATCCTGTTTTGTATTTAAGCAATTTTTTACCGCAATAATTGCTGATAGAATAGATACTGTGTCTGTAGTTTTTCCTTTTTATTATAATTCCTATACATCAGTTCGTTGCAAATGTATATGCGCAATTTTAATAAACGATTAAAAAAAAATATGCCGAGTTTAATGCAAATATAAGCTTTTCCCGTATTAAAGCTCATCATTCAGATAAATCATATTGATTAATCATATTAATTCGCAAATTTCAATTTAACACTTCATGTATTGATAACTTAAATTACTTTTTTACACAATATGCGCTTGTGTAAAAAACGTCTATTTACCAATAAATCAAAAAGAATATTTATCTTTTATTGCAAATTTTTCAAAATATATTTTATTCGCGACTCCAGGATTTGGAACGTTTAAAACCTCGACGTGATAACAACTCTTTGGATAATCCGTGCAAATAATAAAAAAGTCCCGAGTTTCTAAGTCGATGTCGAACAGTAAACACTCTAATCTCAATGTGACATTGAGAGTCCGCGTTCCGACAATTATACGTGTGCACGCACATGTGCACTTATTAATACATACATATCTTTGCTCGCGCGGCAGATAAGGGAAACGCACACAAACAAGACGGAGTTTGTCAAAGGGATGCATTTCGTACGAGGATTTAGAACACCTATGCATAACGTATTACCAATAATCTTTAATAATAAATTTTTTTTTAATTCAGCCGATTTGAATTTTTGTGGTTTTTATAAAAAATTTAAATAATAATTTTTCCGATTGAATACATCAGCCTTATCAATAGATATAATATAAACTATTGATTTTGAAACAGAAATAAAATTATTATTTCATTATTGCTTAATTAATTTTTTAAATAATCTTATAAGCGAATGAAAAATAGTGTACTGTGACCATGTCAATGTCTGTCCTCTTTGTCGGTATTGATAGTACTAGTGCAAATAGTCAATTCTACGTATTTTATCAGAATGTTTTCATAAGATCACCACCTTGATCGTGATTTTTCTTTAATCATTTTGTAAAAAATAAATTGTAATCATCTTGATAGCGTCGAACGGTTTTTATACTCGAGTATGCAAAACTTATATCACAAGTTCGATTTAATTATAATATATATTCCTACCAATTAAGTAAGTTTTCTAACGCTGCCAAAAATAATTAGAAAGTTTCCTTGTCACTGTAACTAATAGAAGTGCTCGATTTTTTATGTTCGTATTATAGTTTCAGCTACAATATTCGTATCATTCTCACTGAAAGAAAGGACAAAGCTATGGAAGAAACAAAAAAAAGAACAATATTGACGTGTAAGTGACAAAAAACTGGAATCGCTGACTAGAATTTAAGTCAAATAATAGGTATTATGCATTAAAATGTACGGTGTATATGAAACACAAGTGCGGGTATATTCTTTTCTCGGTTTAAACACGCTTCTCTTCGCTCTTTTTTTCCTCTTTTTTCTTTTCTTTTGACGCGTCCTAGCACGGAGCGCAAGACAATCGATAATCCAGTGGGCGTTGGCCTTCGTTACACGCTCGACGTATAAGCGACGTCGCTCAAGCCGCCGCCACCGATCCTGTACGGACGTATACAAGGCTTTTGCATATACGTACATTCTGCCAAGCGGCTTCTCGCTTCTCCTTTCCTCCCGCGTTATCGAGTGACTCGCGCATTCGTACTCTCAGGTACCGCACAGCGGAGAACTCGCGATTTTCCCGGCACTCAAAGTGCTCCGAGTCGATGGAGTTGACAATGCGATACGAGGATTTACGTAACAAGCTACTACACGGAGTTCGCGCGAGCACGCGAGATACTTTTACCTTTGAACGGAGCGCGCGCGTTTGCGAGGCTTACATGTATCGGGTGTATCATAGGTTAGAGAAACGCCCGTCACCGCGAGTCTAGCCGCTCTCGTCGAATATGCTCTCGAGGCACGGATCTGAATCAGTTCTCTCGAGCTTTGGTCAAAACCAATGATTCCATAAGAACGTCGACATTTTTAATCCGTGCTCTGAGCAACGAACTGGCTGCACTAAAGTTTGCAACATTCTTCAGGATGCACTTTCGATTGAAGCTGCATTCGATATCCTTACGGGGTCGATTAGCGGCTAACGGGATTTCGTAAAAACCAATGATATGCTTGGTCAAATGCAAAATGGAACGTAGAGTACGCACTCGGAGATTTTTATTTCTTTTGTTGAACTTTCAACCAACATTAACTGAAACAGCTTGCGTCGCCTCAAATTTCTGACAGCCGATACTTATTTTTTGAACATTCAGCAGAAGGCAATAAATCAGAGAAGCTTCGTATTAGAATTAGTTTAAGACTTCGTAATCCTTAGAAAGTCAGGTTAATCTGTGCTGCACTATAGAAAATTGGATGAAAATTGTACGGAGCTTGCAGCATTAATCTCAATAGAATTTTACCAAGAATTCCATTATGAATATACAAACAAATGTTAGGACATTTACATTTTTCATTTTTCTTTGAAAGCATACCTAATCGATTTACCTTGCAGAAAGCATTAACGGCTGTTACATTGGAGAACTCCAATGGAAAAAATCACAAGTTTCCGAGATAACGAACTGTACAATAAAAAATATGTCCATGTTATTGAAGAGCTATACTACGTTGGCTAATTGTTACACTTAAAGATGTATTGGTAATAATCGAGGTAATTCGTTTTTATGACAAAGATTGTTCTTTAATCAAACTTACTAAATTCGAAAGAGTGTAGATGTACTGATTAACAATGAGCATATTTTTAATTTCAAGACATTAATTTGTGTGAGCTTACTTCAAAGTAGTAAATGGAATAATTATTATAACTTTGAAATTTAATGTAATTTAATGAAGAGAAATGCAACTTTTTAATTTAGTAGGCAGGAAGATAAATGAAATTTATAATCGATGGCAATTCACAAAACGGGCTTCAATATAAATTTTAATCTGAAACTATAACTACAGATGTGTCACATAAAATATTTTTTGAAGTTATGCAATTTTATTTGTAATTATTTGTAGTTTGTATTGATTTATAGATGACAAAACTAGCGTGCAATAAAAACAGCTGACGATCATATATATTATATTATTTATTAATTTATGTATTCGATAATCTGTAAAATAAGCAATGACGTCTGTGCAATCTTTCAGTAAAAAACGTGATAATCGACCATAATTTTTATTCGATCTTCAGTAATAAAATATTTAGGTATTGAAAGAAGTCAGAAATAAAAATTAGCCTATGTTATTTGTAAAGTCTAGGAATTTCTCAGAGCTATTTATCAGCTTCTTCGGAAGTCATACGCAACGCTACTTTGACAACTTACTATTACTAAATCTGTAAGTCGTTATACACACACACACACACACACATATATATATATATATAATATATATGATTTGAATGTAACATTCTAAAATTCATGAAACTGCGGTTGCCTTCAAAGGCTTATAATTCTAATGTATATGATGTCAAAGAATTTAATGATTATACTAATATTACATATAAAAATTGTTTAGTAGATTTGAAATTCATCGCTGGCTAAAATAAACTTATATTTTAGAAACTTATAAATTTAGTTGAACTACGAAGATAATAAATTAAAGTTTAATTATCAAAAAATTAAATTTATTTATCATAAAAATGATAAAATTAAGATAGCAAATATTTCGTTTATCTCATTTCTTTAAAGTAAACTCTTGATCCATTTAGTGAAATATAAATATATTAGCGTATTATATTATTGTATTGGCGTATCATATTATTGGATTGTTGTATATATTCAATGGTTAGGTGTAAGTCAGAAAACTTTGTTAAAAGTGATGTATCTACAAGAAATACAGAGAAGTAAACTCGTGTTATTGCAAATTTGTTCCTTTATTCGCTTGCATCGACACTTATTGAGTGCGCCGATTGTTAAGTCGCAGTCGTTTGGCGCCGCTCGTGGGTGTCAAGGTTAGTGGCGACATTGTCGTAAGAGAGAGAGAGAGAGAGAGAGAGAGAGAGGAGAGAGAGAAATAGAGAGAGAAAGAGAGAAAGAGAGAGAGAGAGAGCTCGCGAGTAGACATCATGATCGATAGTGCTTGAGAGTAACTGTATCTCTAGTCAAGCTTATTTTCTTACGGGCAAAATTCGCTCTAGAATATCCGTTTACGTGGCCGATTCCAAGGTCGCAATTTACATCTTATGCACTCGTCTAGATCATTTTGTCTTTAATTTCGTGTAGCTTGGATTATGTCGCGGAACCTTTAGCCTGTACAGGAAAGTGTATGAAGAACTTGTTCTTAAGAGAAGACGCGAAGCTGATACCGTATCAGTTCTGATCAACGGTCCACACACACAAACACTCAAAACAATTTCTACCATAATAAAACTGACTTTTAAGGATTTTACCAAAATGCTTTTTTCTAAGGTTTACTGAGAGTTAATCATCACTATTATATTGTTATAACATATTAACGACTATCTTTTTGTATATGTAAGAGAGAATTTATCTAAAATTACCAATGTATCATGAGACTTTCAAAAAATCGTTAGTAAAACATTTTACTTATAATATGTGTAACGAAAATAGATAATTTAAATACTTGTAGAGTTGAATATATGAAAATTTAATCACTTGAATACTGATGTATTATTATTGTTTTATAATTAATATTTTGTAATATAATAAGCAAAGCATGTAAAAACTGCAGTAATTATAAATTTGGAAAATATTAAAAGTCAAAGCATTGTTAGTACTGTATTCAGAGATGAAAATTCAGGTTAACAAAATTGGTAAATTTTTCGAAGTTAGCAACTTTACATGGAAGCCTACTTTTATGCCTACTTTTTTTTAAGAGATATTGTTCATACGTCTATTCACGTTTGTTGTCGTGAAATAATATTGCAAATTATACATCACGTGCAAGATTAACACTATATTATTGAATCACTGCATTCTGATAATCAATCCAAGCTTGTTTGCATGGCCATTTATCAAAAATTAATGCATAATATGGATATTCTTATTAGTTTATTTTAACCAGATATTGTATTTTATGTATAAACTGATAGAATTTTTTGCATAATCATTTAAAATCTGAGTTATATAATTTACGTAAAATTGTCTTTATAAGATTCATAATGATCTCTCGCAACGTATCGATAGAACTATAGTCAGTGATACATTGTGAAAATTACTTACATATCCACAATTTTATAAATAACGTATATTTTTTGTACGTGTGTGTGCATGGGTACAAGTAGAGAGAGAAAGAGAGAGAGAGAGAGAGAGGAAGAGACAGGGCTTAAATAGTGACTTTTAAAATTGAAGAATATTAAGAAAAGGGTGAGGTTAAGACTGATAAAATGAAATGGCTGCTATTACGAAGTCTTTTCAAAAAAGCGTAAATTCATAGAAATTGAATACAAATTAAGTTAATGACGATAAAGAAGAAATTCACGAATATATTCTGAAAATTCTCGGATTTGTGAAGTAAGATTACTATAATAACTCGATTAACGGTACGACAGACAATATTTATGTGTTCCATCAGTTGTTCACTGAAAATGTGAAAATGTTCGGTCTCCATAGACATAAGTTTGTTGGAACGCGCTTGTGTTATTTTATGCATTCGTAGAGAGAGAGAGAGAGAGAGAGAGAGAGAGAGAGAGAGAGAATAAAAAACTTCTCTGGTCTTTCTATTTAGATTTTAGCTTAATGTGTACTCTTGAGTATACGTTTAATGTATAGCAAATTTATGTTCGTTGTGTAGGATACTTTAGTGGAAAAATCAGGATATTTATAGTTGAACATTTATCAACTTTTCCTCTGTTTGTTGATACTTTTTTCACAGTTTTAATAATGATTATACTTAAAGACATTCATCTGAATACATTAATTCTTTCACCAAATTTTAATAACACAAGCTAAGTATTGTAATAATTATGTTTAAGTCTAAATATAGTAAATTTGATAAATTTTTATTTTCAATAAAATTTCGTCTTATTTATATTCCGTTAACGTTTCTAATTATATCGCCATATTTGTCTTCTAAGTATCATAAATAAATAAAAAATAATTATCATAAGTTTGATCTTTTGTTAATGCTTATTCTTGAATCGATAATAAAAATTTAGTTCACAGAAATATAATAATCTATTTAAATTACTTAATTAGATATTATCCTTATCAGGAATAAAAACCAATGTTTTTAAAAAATATAAAATATGTTTTTCTTATTCTTATTGTTAAAAAATAAGTCAATTAAAATCGATAAAAAACTAATTAAAGCGTTTTAATTATAAAAACATATATTTTTAACTCCTTTATATACCTAATTACAGATAATAATATTTTTTTTTATACTGTAATAATCTTAAATATTTTGATTTTTTATATAATTCATATACGTGTAAATAAGACCCGTAACCTTTACTTCACTCAATATCAGATAATTTTGCAGATTTAGAAATTAATATTCGATATCTATTTATCACAAACAATAGATTTAGTTTAAAAAATTATACATTACTCCTGTTTTATATAAGAAAATCAAATACGATACGATAAACCTATTTGACTTTGTACTTTGCATTCATTATATTTATTAATTATGTATTTGTATTATTTTTAATTCTCAACGTTAATTATTTTCTTTTTTTCATTAAATCAAATAAGGAAAATAGTATAAAATAAAATTGTTCTCAATATTCAAAAATATTTAAAAACATGAATAAAATACTGTTAAAATTTTAATAAGAATTATCAAACGATTATTTTTTTTTTATTTATAGTTAACATTTTTATATTTATCAGTTATTTCATTGAGGGTAAAGAAGATAAATATTTTTTTATACACTTTTACTAATATTATATAGAATTTTCATTTATTCGCATTTACATTATTTTCACAATTTATGTAACTGTTACGACTTAAATTATTATATTTAAAAAAAAAACCAAAGACTTTTAATAGATATTTCTTAATATTTCACTTTTATATTGATAATAATAGTTTAAAAAAATAGCTAATTAAAAGTTATTTATTTTATCTTATATTTATTGTATGATTAGATTAATGTAGGAAAATCATTTCATTCTCATGGATAATTATTTTTCATGTCTAAAATGTTTTCAACGTATAGTATTACACAGTATGGATACTATTTCCTAAATATTTAATGTATTACATGAATAAATGACAATAAAAAAATTGATGAATACGCAAGCAAAAAATTTATTTATAATCATATTGTAATATTTCAAAATTCATACATTTTGTTTTAACGAATTAATAAATTTTTTAATATTTGGCTATATATATATATTTATATTTTCTATTAAAGAAACGGGAAATGAATTGTTCTAAAAACGTAAATTCTTTATTTATCTGTAGTTTATTTTCTCGATATTTCTAAATGTTTAATAATACGTATTTTTTATACACATAGTATGAAATATTTTATGCACTTGAATACACACTAATATTCATATGATTAACTAAATTTCAATGAAAAATGAATATTTTCCGACGAAGATTAATATATTTATAATAGAAGTATGGATATATAATTAGATAATAAAAGATAATAATTAGATAAATATAATTAGATGGTATTAAAAATGTCAAATCGTGCAAGCACGAATATATATACTAAAGCATCTGTGCAACATACATACAGATCTATTGAAATGTACAAAAAATTAGTTGGATTATCGTTTGAAAGAATATGGATTATAAATTAATTTGTTTTATTGAATTTAAATGTAATAAATCACAATGTTAGATTTTTCTTTACTTCTTAAAGGAAGATATCGATAAGAATATTGACTCGTTTTAGTTTGCTACGGATTTACCCTGATCGAAAACTTTCTTCAAATGTAATGTACATGATACATAAAAATTGTTGATTTAATCGTTTCAAAACATGTATATAAATAACGGAATTTCACTGAAACATGTACATTCAATAAAATTCAAATTTAATTAAAGATTTAATCTTAACATATTTTAAATGCAACGAAATTAAATTTACGACGTACTTTTTTGCATTCGAAAAACTTGGCCGATCGGTACAGATATTTTTAACGTAGCCAAGAGAAGAAATTTCCAGGGTAATCGATAAAATTCATCAATGACGAGAACGAGAATTCATTGGATATTCGAATTCGTAAACTAAACTGGTATTTTACGGTATTGGGAAATCCATTATCGAATAGTCTGGGCTAAACAACAAAGCGACTGCTTACACATAAGCCTGTTTGATAGTAATTTGAAAATGAGAACTCGTCTCGACGCGGGCCCTTTTACAGCGAAGCAAGGAGATAAGAAGGCTCAGGGTGATCTTGCAATGGTGTCCAAGCTGCTGCACACGTGGCTGTCCGTTCGCGTGCGATTCTCCATGTCCCCATGTGGGCGAGGTGAGTCTCTCGCTTGGTTGTGTGCGCGCGTGCAAGTGCAGTGGAGTCAACTTTTCCAGCTTCTCTCTCCTTCCCTCCCATCCTCGCTCTCACTCACTCTCTCTCTCTCTCTCTCTCTCTCTCTCTCACGGTTGAGCCGGTGGTCATAGAGAATTGGAGACGCCCGGTGGGGGAACAGAATGCGGAATAGCCTAGAATGTGATGCGAGCTGCTCGAGCGCGAACGAGCTCGTAGGTCCCCGCGGCCGCACTCTTGGACCCCGCGCGTTACTTTATACCTAGGACGTATAGACGTGTGTAACGTGTGCACGCGGGCCCGCGATTCTCTCCCTTCTAATAGAGCCGAGATGACGTTATGAACCGAGAGAGCTACTTCTTATTACACTGCCTACTCCTCCCGCGATTCTCTTCTCGCACCTGAGCATTCAGTACCTCGCATTACCCTTTTTTTATAACTCGTACTTTTTATTGCCTTTTTTTGCGCTTGGATTCCAGAGCTCCACACAACGTCTGCGTTTATCGATAATACCTCAATATGCAGCTTTAATGATGGCGTTGTTTATGCTACTCAAGGCTTCTTTTTTCGAGTTTACTATACATCTAAGGAATAGTGATCTCTAACGTACGGCCGGTAAGTTCGTTCAATTCCTCTGACTCGCTGATTGTCTAGTTCGTTTCTTTGTTTTATTTAGCAGAAGTTTCTTTCTACGACTGCGATCATTTCGATATTATTGAAAAAATCACGTTTAATTTTCAGTAGATTTTTCCCCCGACATCTCTAATCTGCTTCCCGCAAGCAAGATTTTTTCTTAAGCTCAATCTTACCGTATTTCATCAATTTCGTCTTTAAAAATAAAGAGTATGAAAAATTATGAGCGAATTATAATTTTGTAAGATTGTAAAGTCTTCTGCTAGAAGTCTGAATTCTTATAATGATATTTATCCTTCGATAGTATATGTTTTTGTAATTTATTTGTTTTCGTATTATTACGAGTACTACATTATAATTCAAATTTCTTTTCCAGTAAAGTAGAATTTGTTGTCAAAACTCAATTTTTCTTTCGTATAAAATCTTGCGTTCTTTTACTTATATCTATCGAAAGCTAAAAAATAAAAATTAACCAAGGTTTAAGTAAACAAGCATAAATTCATTCGTGTAAAAAATGCGAATTCGCAAGAGATTATTATTTATTTTGAGAAAAAAATCGTTACAGTTATGATATAGAATCTTTTTTATATTAAAGCGTAAAACTTTTGAAAAATTATAAAAATATTTAAAATTATTATTCAAAGTTTTTAAATTAAATTATTTTTTTCTATTTTATTAGATTCTTAAAATTTTTATGAAACCTTTAAATGTATTATGGTAGTATACAGTTTATTTATTTATATAAACTTGTGATAATATATATATATATAAAATCATTGATTAAATTTAGTTTCTGGAAAATTTTTTTTAATTTAATGGTGATTTCATTCGTCTTCCAAAGTTCTATGAAATAGATAAAATAGCAGTAGTTGAAAATGAAGTTCATAAATTGCTATAGTTATTTCAAAATCAAATGAAACGATTTTCAATTTCTGGTTATATTAATTGTACGAACATTATTAAAGGTTTAATAAGAACAAAGTTATAAATATAAATTTACCATTTCAAAATTACAATTAGAATTATATGATCTTCTCATTATTTAAAAAAATTATAATAGTATAACTGTATAATAAATAATAAATTTTGAAAATAGTTATCACTAAGTTATAATTTAAATTAAATTAGCGTAACTATGTTAATAAAATTATCATTTAATAATATTGATCCAAGAAGAATTTTTCTTCTTTATGTTTATGTTGACATAAACGGTTCTGCTTTTACAAGAGCATTAAAAAGTAATATTTCTAATTCCAAATCATTGTAAAATTAAAAATTAAATTTCTTTTTAATAATGACTTCTAGTTTAATTTTTCATGTTTTTATAAGTTAATGATCATAAAGATTACGTATAATAATACGAAATTCAGGATTATATATTTTAAAGTAAATAAGGATTAGATGTAATCATTTTGAATAATAATCTTATGACGACTGTGGTGGTCTACACACATTAATTGTAAATTGAAGTTTCTTTAATAAAATTAACTTTTCTCTGCTTTTTAAGGATGAAGATTAATATCATCAGATCATCGAGAAGTACGTCTAGATATTCAAAGTAGAAACAGGGCGTGCAACTAGAACTGCACGAGATATTGATAAGTGTAAATAAATAAATACATTTTCATAACTATTTTATATTTCATAAAATAGTAATCATGATCTTTTAAGTTTTTATTAGACATTGTAAATTTGTTCTATTTTGATGCCAATTTGATAACAAGAATATTTGCATTAATGAGAAAATGCTAATTATCGTCATTGATTATTGATACAGTCGTTTGACTTTTGATTCTTTTTTATTGTTTTTACAGTCGTCATAATAAAAATATCTTTGTTAATTTCCGTTGCTGAAACACAAGTCATGCGTATTTAAAAAGAAAGAGAATTAAAGAACTAAATTTTAAAATCTTTTAAGTTAGCTATAATTCCTCATTTGTCTTGCTGGTTAAGACGAAGATCCATCTCTTATGGAATTGATTTTGAAGCGAGAGTGTGGACTACGGCGTTAATATTATGATAATCTTTCCCGACAATTTGACGAACCACTCGCACACACAATTGTGACTACGCAAATTCTGCTCCTTCCCTCACTACCCCGTCACTCTCCCTCTCTTCCCCCTCTCCTTCTCTCTCTCTCTCTCTCTCTCTGTCTCAGTGCTCTTTCTCTTTCTCTTTATTCTCATTCACTGCCGCGCATGCATATGTATGCATATGTTGACTAAAGTATACATATATACAGTGCAGGTATGTTTCCGAGATTACCATAATACCACCTGGAAATCTTGTCTCCCCATCGCATTGCTATACATATATGTTGCGTATATCTTCGTAACCGTGCCTACGCATACTCCTGCAGGACTCATCAAGAACCGTTTATTAGATTAAAGCTCTATCTTTTTTCTCGTCCGTTTTTCATACATTTTGTGTCCATGTACATGTGTACGGTGACGTTCTTTTTATAGGTAGAGAAAATCTATAAGCTGGTTTTGGTATTAAGTTACAAAATTTTTATAACGAAATTTTCATTAAAATAAATAATGAGATCGTAGAACATTACTTTTAAATTAAAAAAGCTTAATACGAAAAAATGTAGGTGATTTTGTAAATTACTTACAGAAAATTCTTTTTTTAAACAGAATAAACATATTTATGGATTAATATGAAAGTTTTATATTATTTTCTTATATTATTTTCGTATTAGATAATAAATAGCCATCATTTTAAAGAAACGAAACAAATTCTTTGGCAGAAGAATTTTCTTCTACAATTAGCGAATTTTTGTTTCAATATAAATTTATTGTTAATATATGAATTCTTTCACTATTATTTTAATATTTAATAAGAAGAATAAGATTGATACAATGATGTACAGAGATTAATTGAAAAGAAAAAATGAATTGTTAAAATAATTATAGGTAGGATTCTTGAATGTATATTATTAGTTGTTCTATGATATGTAGAGCATATATATTTTTAATTGTTATATGCAAAATTGAAAAGTAAAATAAGAAACTGTAAGAAACTGTAATAATATTACTAAATAATATTAAAAATAGTTTAAATTTTAGAAAATTTGACTTAGTCAAAAGCTTAAAAATGTTTATATTACATTGTTTCTCAAAAGTGAGACGAAACTATAAATTTAATTTTATGTTTAAAATTAACCATAGAACAAACGACCCAACTTATTTATTGCTTCAGAAACGGGATATTTATCCATTACTAGCATTTTATACAATATGATTTATCCTAATTTAACTCATTAACTATTGTATTTTCAATTTTCAACTCTTAAAGAGATCTGAATTCTGCACGCACTCTCAGCGAAGCATGCACATGCTAACATACGTATGCGCGTGATACGTACGAAATGGGAGATGAAATCAAAAATAAAAAAATAAGAAAAAGCAGAACGTCGAGAAACAAAAGAAAGGAGGAAGATAATGTAAGACAGAAAAAGATAGAAACAGAAGACTGTTTGTCCATTCATAACGCACCGCCATCCATTCCCTAGCACAGGTTCGCTCGTCGTATGTGTGTCCACACACGAGCATCGTAAATTTGTATATCACTTCGCGACCGTTACGGCCAATATGGACGCGAGCGCGGGCGTACATTGCTTCGCTTGTACACGCATACGCGCTCTAAAGAACTATCCGCGCGAGGTCGATGGTGTCTCTCAGCTCCTCAGTATGGGTATCTATAATATACATGACATGAGAGAAACAGAGAGAGGGGAGAGAGAGAGAGAGAGAGAGAGATCGAAGCCCAGCAAATGCGACACTCGCAGACTTGAGTCGCTGTACACAGCACTACTTATATCTTCAATTACCGAAGAAAGGATGCGTCTTTTTTTATTAAGCCTCGCGTGTATTCATTTTAAATGTTAATTATTTTGACACGATGAGCGCAGACGTTACTAAGAATGCGAGAATATTCTTTTTTTTATTCCCCATTCGACAAGATATTAGTGGTGTTAGGAACACTCCGTTTTGTTAGGCCCCGGAGGTATCGTCGAGCGAATGACAATGGAAGTTTGGTTACTTTACGCTGTGAGCATTTTCTTGTAGCGAGGATTTATTTCTTTTTCCAGTATAGACGTACGGATAATTAAACTGAATAATATTACAGGTATGAATCATATCGTCATTTATACTATCCGAGTAATCGTATCTTTTGTCATTAATAAAGCGAATGCACAGTGACAGCTTAATTTTATCTTATTGGAAAATTGCTGAGAAATTGCTGTTATTATAGCTGTAATTCAGAATAGTAAATTAATAAAGTAACTTATTAGAGCAAATCATTTTACGGTTAATTTGTTCGGTAAAAGAACCTTGACATGTTTTTAAGTACACGATATGTACCACGCATCGACATATGTAACATATAGATATATGTGATTTAAGAGGAATACAGCTGAAACCCTAAGAAAATTTACCTGAAAAGATGTCCTACCATTTGCAAAGTGCACTCTTAAATGTCAGAGTAGAAACGCCTTTTATGGATAAAAGCGACTTTAACTGTGTTCAATGGTTTAATGGATATCTCCGACCTGTTGTCGAATAACAATAATCGCCGAGGAGCTTAAAAGTCCAGAATTTGGGTAATAAATCGATCCAATAATTAAATCAACTATCCTGAAAAATAAAAGGTGCTGGAATGGAAACTTGCAGACACGTAGACTCGAGCGCAATTCCAAGACGCCCCAAGGCTAAAATATCTTCGAGTCTTGGCTCTCGCGAATGCTTCGCGCAACTCGCGTCGCGCTGCGTCACGCATCGATCATCCATACACCTCTCTCTTGTTTTTTCCAGCCTGTGTCGCTGATTCGATTTCATTCTGACCCGCTCCCCCGTATTCATCTCGCACGCCTTTCCCGGAGGGAAACGGAAGGAGGCGCTCCGTAACAAGTTGCCACGAACCGCTAGGAGCATCCAAGATTTCAAATTAAAATAGTCTCCTATCCCAATTGTCGGCTGGACGTCGTTGCCCGATTATCTGTGAGATAGATGTGCATGAATGGAGGAACGGAGGAATTAAATTTGCGCTTACGTAGAGCGCATTGCTGCTCGGCTTGCTTTTTCTGTGAAATCATCGATACATTGCGAAATTCACGGCAGTGCAGCGATCTCTTATTACGTGCCCCGTTGGGCCTTATCTGCAGGTTCCACGCGTTAACGTGTACACACGTATTGGCAGGCGCGCGCACGGACACACGGTGAATCGCGAGAGCGAGGGAGCGTGGGGGGATATGTAGCTACTAATTTTAAAGACGAATAATGTACGACTTTTGAGCGGTTGTGCACAACTTTAACCGTGAGAAAGTCCATTCACCGTCTCGCCGTTTTACAGCGTGCACATACACACGCGTATAGCTATGGCGCGCGCGAGTGTTGCGAGGAGTCGCCGCCTACCCGTGAAAGTATAGACGCGACTGCGCACGTCACACTGGAAATACGGATAAAACTAACGCGATGGCTTCTCTTTCTCTCTCACAGCCAATTACATAAATGCGCGCGCGCAACGCCGAACGAACGAACGTCTCCCCGGCACGGCGCAAAAGCACTCACGAGGAATTACTTTCGACCTCTTATAATATCCAAAGTGACGATTTATCATTAGCAATTAAGCGACAGATTTCTGACTTCACTTTTTGCAGGTTGTGCATTTTGCGATCAACATTAACAAAATTTACAGCGATCTTCCTTTTTCTTTTTGCTCTCGTAATAAACAAAGCCCTGCTTATAATCGCTGTCGTCTTCTATAAGCTGCACCGTAACGAAGCCAATTTTATATATTGTTGCTTCTACACTGTTTCTTTTAATTAATCGTAAATATTGAGGAAATGCAGCTGAACTAAGTTCCATTGAGTTCTATCTCTTCTGAAGTTAGTTTCCATTTGATTCTTTCATACCCGTTCGGGATTAGGAACGAGAAAGTGCAAGAAATCAGCGAAGTTGGAATGAGAATTCACTCGAGTTACAATAACAGAACTTTCACTCTGTTTGGGCTTAAATGCCTCTCCAACGAATTCAAAACATTATTGATAGATGGAATTCAATTAAAAATCCTGATACTTCTGAATACAATGAGAAAGATTATAAAGACTAGATATATAATAGACCTTCTAATCACTAGAAATTTTTTAAAAATTTTAATGCTAATATTTAGTCAATTTATACTTTACATCATACGCGAATTTTAAGTTTTCTTCGATTGCTCTAATAAAAAAGTAACAGGTGCCGTCAATACTAATATTTCATAAGCTGCGAAGTTGATCTTATTGTTTTTGTAGTAATAAATAATATCTTCGAAATAATTATTTTAATATTGTTACGCACGGTTTTCATTTATCACTCAAGCGTGCATCAACTCTTATCAAGGATTTTAGAATAATCACATTTTATTGATTTTTTAATAATTTATAAAATATTATCAGCAAAAATGTATACAAGAGACTCATGGTGTAAAATATTTTCCTGGATTAATCGTTTTCTTATTTTTATATCTCCTGGTCATTGCATACACTTTATCTATATTTCCTCCATTCGATTCTTTATTGAATGGATGTTCAGTGTAAGGGTGATACGATTATACAGTATAGAAATGTGTAGTCCTCATTTGGAACAGTATAATGTGGATTTTGTATATTTTACAAAGCTTTTTTTTTTTACATACATGACAAAATCTTATATAAAAAATAATTAGACTTTTCTTACTAAAAATAATTTTTTAACAAATATAACTATAAATAAATTAATAATTTATTAAAATATAGAATTACAAAAAAAATGATCGATACGAATCATAATTTCTATTAGTTTTTAAAATATTAATAATTATTTAAGAAATAAGTTATAAACAACATTATTGGTATTATTATTTAATATATATATGCATACATACATATTTTATTTATTTATTTATTCAAAATTATTATAGAATAAAAAATAGTTTTTCTAAACATAATTATTTAATTTATCATAATAATATTATTATGTAAGGAGAGATAATTTTTATAAAAATGCAAGCAAGAATTTTTATAATATTTAATAAAATTTATCAAAAATATATATGCAATTTTTTATGGATTTATATCTAAGGTTTTTCATGCATTTTCATTCATTTAAAGTTTTTAAAAATAGTAAGATGTTTGAAATGTCAATAATTTTTTCACGCATATATAGATGCGTGTGTGTGTGTGTGTGTGTGTGATTTAATTTTTTTAGTTAAGCTATGATTTGTGACTTGATGTTTATGATAACTACAATTTTAATTTGTGTTTATGTGTGCGAATATATAATATTGAACAAGAAAAATAAATCTTGTTCCATTAAAAGAAGACATTTTTTGTATGATAAAGCTTTAAAATTTTAATCATTACTATTTCGGTTTACACATTTATGATAGAAACTATAAAATAATTTCAAATAATATGATCGAAGTATTTTTTAAAAGACAAACACGGAACAAGATACTTTAAAACAGGACCTATTAAGGACACAAGATATTCGAATATGTCAACTGATAAAAATAATATATAATCATTGTTTTAAAGTTTTATTTTATTAAATGTAGTTAAAAGTGGAAGGAAATTCACATGACAAATTTATTCAAACACACATGTACAACCCACAAATATGAATGTTTCTTGAGATAATATTCAGAATGGAACCTTCGGAGGCCGCTTCGTCCTCTTGTCATTTTTGCATGAACAGTCGGAGCATTCGTCATCATTAATAATTGACTCTCCCTTTGAGTCGGTCGGGGGTCTCCTGGCATCCGCTTTTGGGGCGTGTCACTACAATAATAGGATTTTCCGAAGATAAGGAGTCTAATTTAGTATAGCCCGCGATCGAGCTACTCGATTGATTCTTTCTCTTTCTCTGTCTCTTCCTGCTTCGGAACTGAACAGACTAGAATGACTGAGTGACTGGTTGTTCGAGTTAGCTTTTTGGGTCTGCAATCCTCTACCCTTCCATTTTGACGATTATCTGATTACGATTTGTCAAAGGACATACGCCATTGGACAATGCAATGTGACTTAGTATAACTTATCGAATCCACGTCCGTGATTATTAGAATATGAACGTTATAAAAGTATACACAAAGTCAAGTGTAAGATTAAATCAAAAGTGATTAACGTGTAGAAGAAACTGATATTACTCTATAACAATTTTTTGAATTTTTTAATCGAATAGAGCAATTAAATAAATGCTTTTGTTGACAATTTAAAAAAAACTAACAAGTAACTATTTATTATTTGTGTTAATTAAATCTTAGTTTTTAATAATAAATCAAGTTCACACTTTTTCATTTTTAAATCGTTGTAAAATTAAATTGTTTCAATTAGTAATTTACACCAATAATTATTGTGTAAATTAATAATAGGTTTCTTCGTTTCAAACTTTCGAATAAATTTAATTTATTAAATATAATTTGCTCAGTTTTATAAATAAATACCTTATGATTTTGTAACTCAAAAAATAATTTTCTTTATTTGTAACAAGTTTCACGTTTACTACATAATATATTATATCTAGCATTATACATAATAAGAAAAAAAACAAATTAATTTTTTTTTAAAACATAATTAAAAAAATTCAACTCTTACTTTTACTGTTAATAGTATTAATTTACTCGTTAACTTTAATTAATTTAAATTTATGATATTTTATTTTAAAAAATATATTTTTAATTTTAATCAATTTCTTAATTCAAACTTTCTTTACTTTTTACACAACATTTTTTGAATTTCATTACGTTCTTCAAATAATGGAAATACCCAATTATTACAATAGAAAATAATAACAAATAGAATGTAGCACGACGACGATATAATATATTTATAAGTATTATATAAAATACAATTATTATAAAGAAAACTAGCATAAGTCGCAGTTTAAAAAAAAAATTGTTCAAGTATATTTTAAAAAAATGAAACGCTTATAAAAGAAACATTTTTATGCAAATTCTTAAATTTCGTTTATAAATTTGCATGAAAAAAAAATAAAATAATCTATTACAAAATGTAATGTCAATTATCAAACTTTTAAAATAAGAAAATTATAATAAAATTAATCTAATTAATAATTAACTAAATATTAAGCTAAGCCATACCATCTCAAATCATGAAATCAAATTATCTAAGTGTATTTATATTTAATTTCAATTAAATTTATCACGTTACTAACACGATCATTAAATTTAGTAAAAAAATATACCACTTAAAAATAAACAATCATATATTATTATAATTTATTATAAAATGAGATTAGAAATATTTCTTTAACTATTCAAATGGTTTTTGAAATTAAACTATTAATATAATAAAAGCGATCTTCTTTGAATTGGAACGAATGAGTAATATATATAATCTAAGATCAATATTTGATAAGAAATTTAAATCTTTTAAGGCTTAGTGTACAAAAAGATATAAATCCATATTACCAATAGTATATATCTATAACTAAAAATCTCTCGATATGAGACTCTATAAGGGATTAAATACGTTTCAGTATATTTAAGATTATTAGAGTT
This sequence comes from Platyscapa corneri, assembly GCA_018907185.1. Taxonomy (NCBI): domain Eukaryota; kingdom Metazoa; phylum Arthropoda; class Insecta; order Hymenoptera; family Agaonidae; genus Platyscapa; species Platyscapa corneri. The sequence goes on from JACCHW010000011.1 coordinate 125,399, forward strand.
TTATAAAGTGAAATTAAATTAGAAACATATATTGACGCTATATCCATCATGGAAAAAGGTTCAAGATTTTATATTTATAAGTTAATATGATGTCAACGTTTTTACATTTTTTGACTCTATACTAGTATTGCAGATAAACTAAAATATACTTCAATAAAAATATAACTACATGATATTAAGAAGTTGAATTTAAAACTTGCTTGAAAATATTATTTTCAGCAGCTGTTATTCGGTTACTAAAATAACCTTAATTATTATTAAATTTATAAATTTATTTTTATAAAAGACATTTAAATCATATTAAACTCAAATAATACAGACTGGAAGTGTGTTATGATAGAGCGAGTTTTAAACGTTAAATAAGAGTTGGTCTATTCGAAAAAGTTTTACAACTATATTTATATTATTTTCACGATTGTAATTAACATAATAATAAGATTTTTTTTTAATAAGGAAGAGTTAAGATTGCTGCGTTCAACACCCCAACATTTCAACGTTTACTAGTGAGCTAATTTTAACGAAAACAGAATTACAGTTCTTTTATAATTATAATTATAATTCTTTCTTTTTGTAATATTTAATGAAATAATTGAAAACGTAAAGCGCATATGTTGGTGATAAAACACAATTAAACAAATCATCCATGCAACTTAATATACTCGGTGTTTGTACTATCTGTTATCACTCTTTAAAAATGACTTTATTTAAGAAAATGGATAAACAAAATACGTATATTGCTTACACGGGAATCCTATTCTTATCATCATATAGCATCTATAAGTCTTCGTCTACCCTCCAAAATACACGCGCATATACGCAACATTTTGGACCCAGCGGGATGCAAATGCACTCGCTGTATCAAACACGAGGGGCCTCATCGTCATAATAATATGTGTATCTCTTGTTACCAAAAAGCTTATAGACATGCCGTAGAACGATGACTGTCTCTTTTTCTCGAAAGCCGCAGTGAGTCGGTGATGAGTATCTTGCTTCCGTCTTTATTTACAGCAGAAATATCATAAAAAAATTAGAATATACACTTAAATCACTTCTTTGAGTGTCTAACATACGAAAGTTAAGAACATGTAATTCAGAATTCTATAGACTCGACTAAATGAAGGAGCCAAGGAAGTTTTTATTTGATTTTTCTTTGAAACCCACTTATGTTAAGATAACCATTTATAAATACTTGAATTAAAACAATCAATACATGAAATTTTAAGTAATTAAAATTTTCATTGCACTGCAAAAGGTTAACGGAGGGGTGTATTTTATTCGCAGGACTTATTGGCAGTAAAGCTTATTTTATAATTTCAAATACACGCGCGAGTTGAAAAATACGAAGTAGTTCCTTGGAGCACTTGTTTTTTAACAGTAGGTTTCGTAAAAGCTCAGTTGTTCGATTGGAATAAGGTGCTGCGCGCGTTCAAGGGTATTAAAATTTTTTGGAGGAAAAAAGACGAAGTTGAAGAGCCATTTCCTTTGTCTTTTATAATTTACATTCGGAATTCAATGCACCCCTAAGCTCGAAGCAATCCTTCTAGAAGGTTTAATACGAAGAGCGCAGACGCGAGTGGATCTCTCGTGTCTCGTCGTTGATTTGCGGCTCACGTTAATTTTGCGGCACCGGGCGTCGAGCGTCGGAGGGGACGAGAACGCCCCCTCCTTGTCAAGACGAGTCGCGCGTAACGTTGGCCGCCCATTCGCGCTAGTTTTACACGCGCCTATTGCACTTACTTACGACATCCGTATGTATGTAAGCGTGCATGGAGCACCGCCCGCGTACTCCATTTTTTCTATCCATGCGTTCTTGATACTTTCTTGTAAATACGCTGTGCCGCATTGAGCACAATCAGGACCTCTTCGGGTGCAAAGTCGAATGTCAAATGTAATAATATAGAGTATAAGCTATTGCCAAAGCCTTAACGCCTGTCAAAGCGGCGTCTTTGTCCCTTTTTCTTAATCGCATTTTTTTGAGTTTTTCAATTTTGAAATTTTATATTAAAACGACAAAGTTAAAACAATTGAGTTAATCTAAAATACTCTCATCGATTTATTCGACTCACAGATTCTCGGCTTTTAATTTGTAAATTATTAATTTTCATGGGGGCAGAATGGCATTTGCTCGCTTGTATATGTTTAGAAATTGGATATAAAACGTTTTATCCGGAACTGGGAAACCGGACATTCGGAAAGGATATTTGATTTTTACCGAGCTTTCAACGTTCATAGATTAAAGTTTTCTTGTTTGATTCTACATTCTTTGGAATCCTATATTATACACTACTTACCGACTAACCTAGTATTTTACGATTCCAGTTGTTTCGATTTCAATTGTCAGAAGTTGTTTTAATTATATCAATTTTAAACTAACAACTTATAACTATTTTTCTAATTTTTAATAAAGGCAACTAATATATGTAGAATCTAGGCAACAAAAAGATTAAGAAATATTATTTCTTGACAACGTAAAATGAAATTAGTGTTTTCACGACCTTAATTATATAAATTTTAGGAAAAAGTAAAACTATGATTCCACTACGAGGCTTAGTTTATAAATATCTTATAATAATTTATTATACAGTTTACATCTAAACATTAGTTGCAATATATTTTATAGAATTTCATTTTTTATCTTAAATTATTCAACTTTCGGGAGTGCTTAGTTAACATTAAATGCATTAAAGTACTATTGATAAACGTAAACGAGTAAGTCAAAATTTCTTTAATAAGACAAGTCAAGGAGAAGAAGTCAACAGATTTTGATTGCAGTTGTCTTTCCAGATACTTATAGCTCATTAATTTCTGTAGGAAGCAATTTTTTAACGCCGACATTTTCAATATTTTCAATACTCCGCAGAATAAGCATCCCTTGAAAAAGCCTTGAAAAACTAAAAGAATTCTCTCTTATGGGTAACTTCGCAGACGCAACTTAACTCGAGTGAATCGTAGCTTAGTACGCATGGATGCTCACGCGCGTACGCACATACGAAATGGCGTACAGAAGTTGACGCGCAAACAAAAATCAGGCTTATCCGCCGTATGGGGCCTCGGAGTCGCGAGGCCCGCGCGTGCATGTTCCTTGATGGGCTCATCAGCGTGAATTAACATACTGGCTGAGCCTTTGCCACCCGCTTATATACATTGCCCCTTCCTGTCGTGCCTGGTCTCATTCCGAAAATAGTTGCTCTCGCTCATAAAATATCATTTTATCGCGCTATATCCTCTCCACTTCGTTCTCGCACATTTATTAAAAAATAAAATTAAATAAGAGAGAAAAGAACAGAGAGACGAAAACGTTTTTCAAAAGCGAGGAAACGAGGAGATACGTATTAGGAAGAAATCAAACTAAATTTTAAATCAATTTTTGTATTTTTACAAATTTTCATTTTTACCGCTTGTCAGTAAATTATTTCACTTTTAAAAGTTATTTTATTATAACGTACAGATTCTTTGAATTAATAATTAAATGCAGTTACAAATAGACTTTTTAACAGAAAAAAGAAGTAGGTCGTCAATAGTGTTCACGGATAATATAGGTATTGTAAACACGAGGTAGGAACTAAACAAAAATCCTCTAGTGTAAAGATTCTTACAGAAAAATGTAACTGCGAAGAATAAATTAAATATAGCGATGGGCTGAATAATTAAATGCAGTCAAGCAATCTTAGCTGATTTTGTACGAAGCTATTATAAATTTTAATTAACTAATGATCCTGAACTCTTGCAATTCAACGCTGATTTGATAATGTAAGAAGCTTAGGAGTGCCCGATTTTGTTTGTTAGAAAGTTACGCACTGAAAAGGGATGTTTACAAAAGAGACTTGCATTTTTTTAATAATAAAATCATACATCACGGTATTTTGATCTTTCACACGAAAAGAAAAAATACATTATAGTTTTCCATAATTTTCTTCATTTTAAATTTAGTTCAATTTAATCAAATGTACTAGTAATTAAAAATTTATTTTATACAAAAATGATTAAAAACGTAGTTTTTTTTTTGTTTCGTATGTAAATTTTTATTTAACTTTAAAGTATTTTTTAGTAATTTACGTATTTGACGCCACAAGAATTTTGTATTTTTAAGTTTTTAAGTTTAGTTTTTAATCTCTTATCCGGAAAAATTTAAAATTTTGTTAAAAATAAAAATTAGTTTTTATTTTATAATTATTACTTTGCGAGGAAAATATTTTGATAATAGTTCCTTTTAATTTTAATTATCAATGATTTTAGATGAATAAATTCATTATCCCTGGATAAAAAAATCTATAAAAACAAAACTGATTCACGTGAAAAATTATTCTCACTGTAAACTTTATCCTGATGGCATCAAAAATTTTTACTCTTGGTATATACTTTTCTTAATATCTTTCATTATTAATACAATTATCAAATAGTTATCCTTGTAAGACGAAGTTTGTTTTACGTAATTATAGTAATTAGGAGTATTCTTTCATTTTAAAAATTTTATGCGTATAAATAACCATGTAAAATACGACGAAACTCCAAATAAAGAATCTGTTTTTTAGAAATCACTTCAAAGTAAAGTTGAGTGTGAAATTTCGAAGAGACGCATAGAGTAGATATATCAACATTATCTTTTCATTGAGTCATGCAGAAAAAACTCGACTTTTCTCTGAGTCGTTGCGAAGATCGGTAAACAGAGCAGCTTAAACAAAGATCCATGAGTGTCTATTCTATAAGCTGGCCGGATATATATTCGACACTTTCTTCCGCGTGTTCTTTTCTCTTCCCAATAGTCGAACCGCGAGGCATTTACATCCTGTACAATACAAAAAAGTGCCGTTTTTCGGCCGGTCACACTCGATACAAACGAACGGATTTCTCTGAAGAGGCGGTAGGTTCCAACTGTTGAATAAGATATTCAGCCCATCGCTATATTTAATTTATTCTTCGCAGTTACATTTTTCTGTAAGAATCTTTACACTAGAGGATTTTTGTTTAGTTCCTACCTCGTGTTTACAATACCTATATTATCCGTGAACACTATTGACGACCTACTTCTTTTTTCTGTTAAAAAGTCTATTTGTATTTAAATTTATATCATTCATTTTGATGAATTTTGTAACAAGGTTAGCTTCAAATATTAAGCAAGTAATTTAATACATCTCGTAAAATCGCTTCTTAATCAAATTGGATTATTAATCGTTTTTTCAACACTTCCTTTCCAGCAGAATTACCTCCAATTTAAAAAAAAATAATCAATTGTAGATAGTAAATACTAAGTGATAAATACATTCAATATTATTAAAGTATTGACTAATTGAATTATTTCCAAAATATCCAATTGATCTTTTCGGAAAGTCATTTTGATTTATGCTCTATAATATCTATGACATTCTAGTATGTACCTATGTATATATACTAGATACACACATACACATATACACACATCTATTATTTTACATTTCTATATTTGAAAAATACATGCATAAAATTTTTAAGAAGTGTATAAATATCACATTATATTTACGTTATTTTCAATCTTCTAAAAAAGCGAAATTATTACAGAATAAAGTATTTTATTTTTTTATTATACCATAAAAATAATAACTTTCAAAGCACTAGCATTATTGCAGAAAATAGAAATCAGCTATTTTGTATATGCAATATGCAAAAATTAGAAAAATTTGGAAATAATTGTAATTAAAGGTTTAATTTCAATATTAGTATTTAACTGTTTAGTAAATTTACATTCAAAACTATTGCAGCAGATGTTGAACAATTCCTTACCACATGGAATAATCGCAGAATCCATTAAAAATAAAAAACAATGAACTTCAATCCAATAGTTTCACTTTTGTAGTGAGAGAATCCTTACAGAGAAGTTGCCTTGCGAGTTGACAGCACATAAAATGGACCTCCACCTTATTTTCCTCTCATCGCACGATCCAAGAGTCTAGAGCTGATACAACACGAAAGAAACTATGGGTTCGCGCGCGACCAAGCGAGCAACGAGGGGCCTGATTTATACGGGCCATTCATTCTAATCGTCTGGTGTGCTCAGTTAAGGCCCGGGCCCGTCTTGTATTTTTCGGAGCGGGCCATAGCACATGCGCACCATTTCTACGGTCCAAGCGTGTCTAATTGAATATATACGTATATATGCGACTTTATATGCACGCAAAATTGGAAGACAGTCGGTCAGTCGAGATTTGCGTGAGCGCTCTATAAACCATTTAATTAACGAGGGAAGGAGAAAAGCGCGCGACACGTCGGGTCCAAAAAACGTACAACTAGAGGAACTCGAACTCGAGTCTTTGGATTCTCTTGGATCTTCAGTAACTTGCCAATGCGTAAGACTCCATCGCTGAACTCACGCTCATCTATTCTCATTTTTTCGAACTTGGACACTGCGACGTTAAAATCAAATTCATTGATTTTATTTGCTGTAATATACTTTAAGAGTCTGCCTACCTTCGTTTCAAAATGCACCGCCTCCTCACGCTTTTTATATAGCGCTTTGGCAATACAAGAATTTCCTATCGAGCTACAGAAAAAGTTATGGAAAGCTGATGAATATTATAATTTTTTAAATTTAAGAAATTAATGATTTCAAATGGTTTTTTTGAAACGATCTTAAGTAAATGATTTAAAAATGTATCATGTCATTATTTCGTATTCTTCCGTACTAATGAATGAGCAACAGACTTAATTATGACTAATTATTGTGCAGTGCTTCATTTTCAATTTTATTTCACACTACATTAGTTTACTACATTAGTTTCAAAAAGTGGCAATTTTTATAGAAAAAAATCGAAGTAAACTCAACCACCTTTCAGCGAAATTCAAAAGCTCTTCTTTTATTGTCACGCACATTCCCTCATTGGGATCGCAAAGGAATCCCCAGATAAATAAATCGAGCTCGTAAGTTTTAGACTGCCCCATCCAAGCATAATCTGGTGCATGAAGAAGAGTAAAAAAAAACAGGGATAAAGGAGGTTCCAGACTGCTGCCAAAATTTATCGGTTTAACGAAACGTCTCCAAGCATAAATTATCACAACGTTTTGCAGTGGTAACGCGCCCAAATATGCATATTCACCTTCAACACATTCGTACCTACGAAATGTTGGTATAAATGCATAAACTTGCATGTATATGCACGTGTTTGCGAATCGTCACAGACTTCGGACTAACGAGCCTTGACGGCGAGCATGCGAGCCGTTGCTGCTTGGCGAGTGGCCAGGCCATACGGTCCTTATCACTTTCCAAAAGGTCTTGATTTTAGGAGAATGAAAATAATAAATGCACCGATAATGATCCATAAAACAAACTTACGTGTCCGTATTTACCTAACAATGAGAACTAATCAAAATCGAAACTAAAAAGTGATTATTTATTTCTAAAATTTCACTTAACGTAAAATAATTAATTTTTACAAAAATATACTTCTATAACAGAAAAAATTAGCAAGATTTGAATTCGTAATACGCGTATAATATTAGTAGTTTCTATTACTTGATTGAATTAAAATGGTAAAGGAATCAATTCTCGAAGAAAATAAGCAGTACAATTAAATTATTATAAATCATTGTTAAATATAGATTTCTATAAAATAGCTTTAAAACATTCAAAAAGCAAATTGCCATTATTATAAAAATAGACAGTACTGGTTTTTTAAGTTTTAATTATGACTTGTAAGTCTTAAACTAATTCAAAATAAATATAGAATATTAATAAACTTTATCGAATCTTATTTCTTCTTTATTCATTAACAAAATTTTTTAAATGCACTATTTTTATCAAAATTAGCTTTTCTATTACATACTAATTTTTTTTTATGAAAATGGATTTGAATTTGCAAACTAAAATCAAATAATTCGTACAAAATATTTATAAATTTTTAACGTGGTTTTTAATTGCTATAAAACCACTCTATAATTTTTGTTTCAATTTAACGTAATTTACGATATTACGATTTTCCTTTACATTTTAAAAATCTAATAGAAAAACATGGATTATTTTTATTATTAATTATAAAGCGATGAAATCATAATTTTTAAATATTTAAAATTTTGCTCGCATTTTCTCAAAAGTTATATTTAATAATTCAGTCAAATAATGACTTACAAGTGTTAAAATTAATATGCTACGGAAAATATCATTATTTTGATAGAAGGTATTACATTAATTAAGCTAATAAATTAAAAAAATATTTTTTAATATATTTTACTTTAGTATTTATAAATTGCACAAGCTCTTTGTAAACTTTTTTTACGGTTAAAGTTATCAATATTGTATTTTATATAATTTATTAAGCCTTTCTACTTTAATAAATTATCCAGTAATCGAATCTGTTTCATCTAAGTTTAAACAGTGCTCCTTATAAAATTCTAATTTGGGTGGAATAGTTCTTTCACTATTTGTGTGTTTGAGTTTGCACTCTCCTATGTATCAAAACGTAAAACACTGAAATTAAAATGACACATTACAAATGCATAAGAAAGGATGGGTAAGAAATTTATATCTTAGTATCATACGAAATGTGTTTAAGGTATTTTTTCTGCAAGGCTTATCCAATAAGAGTACGAAACGACTATGAGCATAAATTTCTCATAAGCAGATCCACGCATATTTACGTGTACATGCGTACTTACATACGCACATGTGTGTGTAAATTCAAATCGTTATATATATATATAAATACATAGATGCGTTCTACAGTGCATTTCGTGAAGAATTATGGAACGAAAAGAAGGAGAGCTAGAGCATAGAAAGCCTCGAACGTTGTATGCCACACACCGACAACTAAATCAACGTCACTGCACACCAACAACGTTAATTACGGGGAGCAGAGTCCATGGAAGTGCTTTTGCTTTCTAATTTTTCTTTTACTCATAAAAAAAAAAAAACCGAGAAAAGGTTGATTTTTTGTCTATTTTGCATGATCTATTAATCATCTATATTATAATTGTGACTATAATATATTTCTTTTAGCTGTCAATTTAAGTTTACTATGTATTATCACTAATTTTTTGCATAAAATTTGATAAATATATATGTAATACTATAAATATTTTTCTATATTTAATTTCTGATATAGAAAATAATATTAATAATAAATTCAAGTTAATATAATTCATGTATACTTTAGTACGGAAGTTTTCTTCAAATTTTATAGAAAAATTTAATACATTAATTAAAATTATAATTTATATATTAATTAATTTATAATGTTCGAAATAATTTTTTTTTGTAGAGTAGCTATATTCGAAATCAATACACAAAAAATATATCTAATTACTTTATTTAATTAGGTTATGTACGTTCGAAATCGAAGTATCTCAATAAGTGTAGATAAAAAATTTATTTAAATTGATCAAATTTTACCGAAATTTTCATTATGATACACAGATTAATTTCATAATATTGTCCAATAGTATTATTAAATTTCTTACTTTTTTTCAAATTAAATTGTAGTACTAAAAACCATATTTTCTTTATTTTGAAGAAAATTATACAGTCGGATATAAAATATTAAGCATTCGGATTGAACTATAATCTTTCTAATAGTATTTGAACAGAATTTTGAAATAGTCAGTTAAGAATTGATCATTTATTTAAATAAGAGAAGAAAAGTTTTTTAAATTACTATGTGCAATAATTTGAAATTATATTTAGTTTATTGAACAATATACTACATTGTTATGATGCATTAAAAAATTCATTTATACATACAAATAAGAGTACTTGCTTCGATAGTACTTATACTAAAATTAGAATATTAATTTATGTTAATTTTATAGGTTACCATTTTTAATTTTGAAAATACATATAACTTTAAGAATAAAATATTTCATATAAGTAAGTATAATATAAATAAATGTTATTAAAATTATACACAAAACCAAAATTGAATTAGTAAAATGAATTTGGAATTGATAAGTTCATTTGATACAAATAATGTATATAAAATACGATGAAATTGATGTCAATAGAAATATTATATCTACAATAAAAAGAAGCCAACTAGCTAACAAGAAGGTAACTCGATTCATAATACAATTTTTGTTGAAAATTCCCCTATTATTCTAATTATTGGTTAAATGGAGAAAGAAGTAAATCCTAAATGCAATATTAGCATTCCATTAGTGAGCAATGAAAATTCCATCTCCCTTTCACCCACTCATCGATCGCTCGCCGATCGATGTTCGCGCTCTCATCAGTCACCATCACCTCCACTCACATATACTCCTATAAAGAAGCTCCCTTGACTATACGAATATCAAATATACGAAGAGGAACATGGGTGCATCGTTATCCGACACACAAAAAGTGGATAGAAAAGTAAGAGAGAGATAGGCAGAGAGAGGGAGAGAGACAGAGAGAGACTAGGAAATGAGTTTGCAGTGAGCTCAGACAGCTGGCACGCGAACTCGAAGTCCATTTAATTAATTAAAAGTGCATTAGCATGGCTAGCCGGAACAACACAGCCCTCTATACAGGGTCATAGCTGCCACAGCGATGCCAACAAGCTTCCGGTGCAAGCTCCCCGGGTGAACAAAGCTTCTGACGGTATACAATAAGGGTACATATATTGGGGCGCTTCTTCCATAGATTAGAAGATCAACTTTCTTCAGTGAACTAACCATCACTTTTTTCTTTCGACTAGATTTTATTTTTTATTTAAAAACTATGGAGTTAGTTAGAAAGTTAAACAATTTCAAACATATATTTTAAATTCTTTATTTAATTTTCATTTAAGCACTTAATTTTCTTATAATTCTCTGTGGTCTATACATTTTCATTAAAGTTTATAATTAAAAAAATTTTATTCTAAACATTAATAATTTTAAAATGCCATTCCAGCATAACATATGTTTCGTATTTCATACTTTTGAAGCGTTTTTTCATAAAAATGGATTTTAACTAAGCCATTAGAATATAGACTACTATTGTTACATAAAAAAAAATTAAATTCAATTATGTAATAATTTTAAAAAAATTCTACAATAATAATAATAAGTAAAAAATGGAATAAAAGATAATTTACATTAAAATCTGATCTTTATTTAATCATATTAAATTAAAACATAATTTAATTAATATATGTTAACAATACCTATTAATTAAAAATAACATTTTATTATAAAATTTATACGACTAATTACGAAATTAATACGATTAAAATTAATAGTAATATTTTTGTAATAAGACAAAACTCATACTAGTACGATAATTACTTCATGTTTTGTTTAAGCATGCATAAGAAATAATTTTAAAATTATAAAAGAAAATAATTAAATTATTACTTAAAAATTTGTTGTAAAAAAGTAGATTACGGTATATAGTATAATAGAATGTAAGAAATAAAAAATTATTTGAAGTAGCTTTTGTCGGGTAGGTTCAGAACTTTAGTCTAATCAATAATGGAATTCTAAAAACTTAAGTTAAACAGTAAAAAAAGAGTTGATATCATGTATGTTGTATAAAAGTTCAAGTACACAGGCTATATATATATGTGTGATATTAAAATAGACATTATTTGTGCATACATATCTATAATAAATCATACAAAATTTGAAACAAGACTAGATATAGAAGAAACTAACTTTACTAAATTATTTGGTATCGTAGAGTAAGCATAAGTCCTGAAATAGTCTGCAATAATAAGTAGTGCGGTTTAGTAAGCAAGAAAGAAAACATTAGAGTAATACTGTTTAAATAAATCATAGTTTGATAAGTTTACTAGAATTTACTAATATTATTTATATTTTCAATTTCTAATCAAATTTATTTAAATTTAGAGGATTCAATATTTGAGACTTTGCAACATATTTCCACGCTATAGATGACTTATTAGTTTGGGGCTTGATTAGTTATTATAGTTTTATTAAACTTTTTTATCACATATGTACTTATTCGTAATTTTTAGTATAAGCCAATTCTATAATATATTAATACATCTTTTATTTATATAATAAACTTTCATAATAAATAATACGCAGAATATTTTAATTTGATTAATCAATTTTAACATTGAAGATGAAATAATCAAAATGCACAATAATTAAAATAATTAAAATGGTTTTTGCCAAATCACTCGTAAAGTTGTTTTTGAGTTTGTTTTAATCTAATTTTAATACATTTAAGATTTTTAATTTCATCCTTTTTAGCAAATCTTTCCACATTATAAGATTATACTATTTTCATTATTTTTAATCTAAAGTTAATATTTATAATTTAAAGTATATGCAAGACGATGAATTTATAAAGTTTCATTTGATTTATTTATACGTACATTTAAATTATTACATGATACTATATGATTGCATCAATACAGTTATAAAAATAACACGATCTTTATCAACTATTTTAGAATATGAACCTTAAATAGGCTCTTTTTTGGATGTTGTTTGTTATTATTAATTTTATAAAATAGCTTAAAAAATAGATAATACCATTGAGCGCTCAAACAATGGAAAAAGTACTTCTATTCTTATTTGGCGAAGCAAACTGTATCCAATCGCATAAGAAAAGTGGAGCATAGAACCAGTAGCAATCAACAGGAGTAACCCAAAGTATCTGCTGTTCGTTAAGTCCAATCGCGATCTTTTCGAAGGGCAGCGCGAGTCTCGATAAAATCAGAGCACCAGGTGCAAATTATGAGGGGAAGTAAGGATATTCATGGAGTGTATACGTATACTGGCTCAACCAACTATTATTTCTCTCTTACTATGTCAGCACGATACCAGCTGACTATTTCTTCTGAGCGCGGACTTAACTAATCACGCTAATGCACCAAGCACGATCATCTTTCGGTAATCTCTCTCTCTCTCACTCTCTCACTATCTGTTTTTTTCTCTTTATTTGAATGAGTCACGCGCCTCATGAGGCCTATTTATTGTCACTCTGTAAAGAATAAATCTTCACCCGACTTCGAATAATGTATACTTTTACAAAAAAAAATGAATTTTAAATAAAAGCTGCATTCATATAATTATTCTTAGTTTTATTATCTTTTTATAGTACCTTATTTTAATTCTGTTGTTATATATAAACATAGCTAAAATTGTACCAAATTAAAAAACACTGCTTATTACAAAAATATAAAATGGAAAATAAATTTCATTGATTTCTTTTACATAGGTTATTTAAATGTTTTATAGTATTTTTATTTTACTAGAATATCTTTGGCTGAAAGATAATTTATTTATTTATAATAACGGGAATAAAGGAATTATCAGAAAAATTCTTGGAGCAGTTGCTTTTATAGTATACATAATAATTTTCATACGTTAATACTGAAATTGAATTATTATTTATAAAATATATACTAATTATATCTGTAAGCATGAAGTACATAATAAATTTTGTTATTTTTATAATTTTATTATTATCGGCATATCATAAATGAAAAAATCAACCATTTACCAAAAGTTAATAAAATTGTGATTATATATTTTGAAAACAGTATCGTTAGGAAATAAATTATTTATACTTTGTATTTTATTATTTATGAATAACGTTTCTAACCGAATTTATTAAAAACATATTCAAATATTATTATCCAGTTAAACCCATTAAAGTACTAAAAGGTCATTTGAGAATATGTTATTAAAATTGATTGTTAATTGATAAAATTAAAGACCGGGATAAGAAAGGTACTTCAACAATAAATAATTTATATACTTAGTTATAATTCATTTTATGAATACGTAACGGATATGATCTGATATTCAAATACATAAGCATGATATTTTTTATATAAATAATATAAACTACAGAACTTCTTTTGTATTAATTTTATAAAAAATATCTTATACAGAATGTATTTTATCATATTATAAATATTTTATTACAGATAAAATTATCAGTTTAAAAATAAATTCAAATATTCACAATTAGTACGAAATATGTTTAAAGTAATTTCATCCTGGAAGGTGTCTCAAACTAAAAAGTTTGAGGTAAAACTCTACAGATATCAATTTTTTCGATAATAAATAAGAATTTGACATAAGAAATTTAACAAAATATTTTCTTGATAATTTATTGTAACCTCAAACTTGATTTAAATCTAACCTTAGTTGTTATTCACTTTATTCTTACGTGTGACTGAAGTAAAACTATTAAAAAAAGAAAGAATGTGATGAATTTTAAAAAATTTAAGAATGTAAGACAATTATAAACTTACTTTCTTCATATTTTTGACCATAATATTTCTTATGTATATAGTATTTACATAACCTTTTTTTAAGCAATAGCCAGAATAAAATATGCGTTACGAGGAAAAGACATTTCGTAAATTATGTATATGTTTTATAAATGTTAATAATAGCATAGACAAATTTAAGAAGCTTAATTTGCAATGATAATTTTTTATTAGCTTTCCTAAATTAAAAGACATATTATTACTGTTTTTCGTAACGATATAAATACTCAAAATGATAATATTTTATAAAAACCTTTTAATGTAACATATCATTTTATATTAAATGTACTTTTGAAACTGTTTGAAAATGAACAAATTTCTGGCAGACATAATTAAAAACCTATCGGTGTTTTAGATATTTTTAAAATTTATATTTAATCGCTTCATTTTACTATATTATATTTTTTTAATTTTTTCTTTTCACCTAGAATAATTAGAAATGTATGTATAGTCAACAACACTCGTACGATGTTTAAAGCAAACATTCTTGATTTATGTTCATTCGCTAATTGCAAAGCACTTTCATTAAATTGAACTTCTTATGATTTAAATAATATGCAAACATTTTGAGACATGCCAGTTTACTTTTAATCTAACATAATTTTAATCATAATCGGTTTGCTATATTTAATATGAAGCATATTATAGATTATAAAATAGCATAAGTAACGATACTCAGGAAGTATTAATAATCTCGGCGCGTAGGAGAACGCTAGGATAAGATTAATTTTCCACATCATAATTATTATTATCAATGATGATGAATAATAAAGAAATACCACAGAAAAGTTTATAATTTTAAGTGAATGCGCGTGGGTGTGCGCGCATGCCGATACAGCAGAAAATCGTATTAAAAAGAATTTCTGTCTCAAGCACGTTAGCGATAATAAAATGCGTAATAAAATCTGATCGTAAAACAACTAATTTACAAGAAAATAATTTTTGAAGCATGAAGGAACGAAAGAACCCTCGGGCGTCGATTCACTAAGCAAGAGCAGTCAGTAGTCAACAGCCGATTAGATGTAAGCAGTGCACGCACGTATATAAAAAGAAGCCGAGCGTCGAGAGAGTCATCAGAAATAAAGCATCACTCGCGTAAAGGCTCCCCTGAACAGGGACGGCGGGGCGCAATCCGTACGGTGCGAAGCCTGTGGTCAGCCGGCGCCGAGAAATGGCCTCGGGTCGCACGTGCTCAGCCCCCCCTCCGTCCCTCATCGCCGACCGCCCCCGCGTGCATGTGCACGCGCAAACACGGCACGCGCGCGCGCTTAATACGCGCTAATGCGTCGCGTGTCTGTATTCATTAAGTCATTTTACGCGTATAGACACATCGGCGCGACGCCGCTTAAAGGCCGGTTCGCTCTCTTTCTTTCTCGTTCTTTTTCATTCGGACACTTCTTCCAATGTTGTCGCCATAGTGAAATGGCTCGTTAATTCGGCGAATGACGCTACGAGCTTTTTCTCGGCGATGGATTTGTCGCAACAGTCGTACGAGGATTGCACTAGTGTTCTTGGCACAGGAATTAAGTAATTCGATTAATACTGTTTGCGTTCACTATCAGGCTTCTAAGAAACTATAATATTTCTATTTCCATTTTATTCTTTCGATTATTGCAGAGCAATGAATGACGCGTTAAAATTGATTAAATAGAATTCATTATAAAAATACACATGATTTATGTGTAATACATTCAACCTACAATTTATGAATTTTTTTCTGTACTTAGATTAATAATGGAGAATGTCTCACAAGGTTCAACTTAAATTAAAGGCGAACATTTTTTTACAAAGTGAATTCCCACACGTGGTAAATATATATTTATTATTCCACATTATACCGTAAAAACCAATAATTTATGAGATTGTTTTTTTAATTTATTTATACTCCTTGATTTGACTGAGGTCACGTTCGAACGTTAAAATATCAATAAAATCTTCTCAATCATCGTAGATTTCAAGTGATGGAATAATCGATAATATTATGACATTTCTTTGCTTTTATTATCTCCAAAATTATATAAAATACAAAAATTTTATTCATATCTCATTATAGTTTTAACTTGTTCAAAAATATTATATTATTTGCTTTCTTGTTTAATTTTAATAGTCCTTATATTGCGAGTGAAAATAGAGGAGTGCTTATAATTAAAATCGATATTATCCCACATGAGAAAGTTAAACACAAATTTCATGCTCTCTTTATGTTCGATTTTGCTCTGACAATTTGTTTCAGCCACTCCGCGAGAATATTTAGTTTTTTTTTCAGAAAGCTTGCGCAGCTATTCCCTAGTAAGTACTCAAATTTCAATGCATATAGAACTATAAGGATATGAATTGCTGCTTTTCTTACGTTTTAAAAAATGGTAAAAAGATTTTAAATTTTCTTCGTAATTTACAAAAACTTTGTTAAGTTGTTCGAATGGCGTAACGTATGACGAAAATATCAGGTCTAATCGAGATATTCCACTACACTTAAATTCTATCGTAAAAATTATTTGGTTTTCTCAAAGTAAATTCTGCACGAATACTCGTACCGTAAAATATCTTTTCTATACACGCTTCATCTATTCAAACATATTTAATCAATGATCAAATTTAACTTGAAACTTTTCTAGTAAAGTGGCAAAGTGTACAGACTAAAGAAAAAGTCTCGTTTCCCTTGTATTTGCTGCTGTCGCTTTTTTTACCGATAAAGAGATCATTGTATCCGTTTCGTTCGTACGTATCGTTGAAACGAGTAAGGAAAAAAGTAAGAGCAATGCCGGTACACAATGTAAATTACACATAAAGTAAACAATGAGAATAGAACGTTCGAAGCTCAAACATCCGACTTCCGCTCGTATAATAATAAATATCTTTTCTTCACGATTGATCGGTCTTTCGGAAAGCCATCGTGCTGCATAGTTGCGTAGTTGCGCGGACATGTATTCGATTGGCCGTTAAAAAGTGTCGAAATCGAGCTTCAGAGATACGTGCGCGCGTTCTCACGGGAAGTAAGGCGACGCGAACGCGCTGCCGGGTATTTACATTGATGAGGTAGTAAGTAAAAAAGGAAAACGGGATGGGAAAAGCATGGGTCTCGTAATCATGGGTTGAAGCCAAGATCCAATGGGATTTTTCTAGCGCGCAAATGGCACTATAAGATGTGCAAGCGAGACGTCCTTCCCTACGGCGCGCACCGGCCATCTTGTGATATTCGCGGCATAAGCTATTGGTGAACGCTCTCGCGCTTGCCTTACGTTTAAAAGTGGCTTCGTAAATTTTTTTGGACTTGATGAGGCTTCAATTCACAAATCAACCGACACAGCTTCTTCGAACTTACAATTCGTCCCATAATTTATGAATAACTATTTTTCCTGAAAAAATAAATATTAGCGCGTTTACAATATCTTTTTTACTTTATATATGTACATGACCATTGGTTAGATTTAAAAATTTTATATGCACATTTTTAAATCCATAATTTTTTAAATTTCATTCCCTAAACGATGTGTTTCATGCTAAGTGTTTTTAACTACACTTCTACAAATTTTGCAAAATTTTACAGCCGTTGAAGCTTGCAAGTCTATAATTTGATACGTAAAATTCCCTATGTCTAATGCCTCGTTTTTATAAAAATTCACGCAAATATCTGTTTAAGGTTCTGCGCATCATCGTCATCGCCATCATTATTGCATCAAATCTACGGGATTGGTTTTTTTTATCTTTTGATTTTCTTGAGAATATTGTAAATAAAGGTAGATTTACCGTGACATCCATCTTGAGGAACTTTGTTTTTATTGAATCATCAAGCTTTTAACTGGGCTGCGCAAATGACTGGAACTTAAAAATGATGCGTAACATTTTTTGTGGTATTTGTTTCTCGAAAATGATAAATTCAACTTTATCAAAACTTTCTCAACTACGATATGCAGTTATATTCATCAGTAATGATATTTTCACGAAATAAGAGGTTTCTGGAAATTTCAGAAGTTTTTAGACGTATCATGGAGTTGTAGTAGACTTTTTAAAATACTGAATAAAACTGCTTTCATTTCAAAGAATTACTTTTTTAATATTTCTTCGTAGCTTGCTTCATTTTCTTATTAACTTAACTTTCTTCGCGAGTATTTACAACGTTGATTCGCTATGACAATCCGAAATGATTCTATGCCAAGTTACTCGAACGAAGCCAACTTAAAAGGGAGAATTAAAGAATGCCTTATAAAAGGAGGATCGATGGAAGGAGAAGATTTAGAGTCTGCGAGAATCAATAAACGATCATAGCAAAAGCGGAAAGGGAACGGAAAGAGTCTAACTGCAGAGCTTGAAAGGGACGGCCGGTCGCGATCGAGCGCGCCAACACAAGTGTGTAGTGTACCATTGGACCACACGAGGTTTCAAATCACATGCACAAGCGCACGCGCGGGAAAATGATTCGGTACCGCGTCCATACTTATCTTGACGATAATGCGGCTTTAGGTCAAAGGGTGTGGCTTCGGCGTCCCTCAGATTGATTCGGCGCGGGGCTACTGCCGCCGTTCTCGCTTCTGCGCGTTGCCACGCATCGTTAGCCCGTTCGCGGCAAAATGGCTGCGACTCGCGGGACCGCAGTTTCCCCTTTTTTCTCCTCACTCCTCTCTCTCCCCTATTGTCCCGGGTCGACCAATCGCGCGAGCTGGCCTCGCATCGTAATGTAAGTCTCGAAATCAGAACGACACGCAAGAACTTGTCGGGAGGGAGAGAGAGCTTTGCCTCGCTCCGAATATCCCCCTGCGCCATCGGTCTTTTTTTCTCGCACTGCTGCCCCGACGAACCTGTAATTTAGAGCTGATCGCGTGAGCGAGCGCCTTGGTTGCGCTCTTCACTGCTTACTTTGCTACTTCGCCTTTTGTAACGAATATGAAAATTTTTATTTGCAGACTCGCAGCAGATTTTTTACGAAGTGTTTTCAAATTATACCCGAAATTAAGAGACGAATTTGAAGTTGTTTCGCAGCTTTTGAAGCTTTCCTAGATGTTTTTATTTATTTATGCTTCACGGATAAGTAGTGCCACGTTGTTCAAAAATAAATTATTACGTTTACTATATCCCGTATTCTCATACTAGTAGTTGGGATTACTAAAAATAAATAGAGGTAAAGTATCTTGAATCTTTAATTGTTGATGCGATTTTTATTTATAGTTGAATTCGATTGATAATTCAAGTCACGAAATTGAAAACAAGCTTCCCCATTTATAATATTGAAATTTAATTCGCGAAATTTTAAGTTTAACAAAATTCAGGTTAATCAATATCAAGATTTAAAATTTGATACTTTCACTTAATAATAACGATGAAATTGTTAAAAATACTCCGTTAAGTTATTTTACACGAGCACTCCCCCCGCCTTATAACTCGTTTATCATCTTGAAATAAATTAATAAAAAATTTTTATGTAACAAATTAAGTTAAGCATAAAAAATACAATTTAATAAGTATATTTATTTCATTATGAATCAATCGGTTTATGCAATAGTTAATTTTGCTTCCTATTTTAAATTGTAATTACGGTAACTAAAGAATTAAAACTCTTTATTATTAAAACTTCAATCTAATATTTTTAATGTTATAATTTTTACTTGCAAGGAATGAATTCGAATTTAATAATGCCTCAAACACAAAAAATTACGAAAAATTTATCAACATTACGAAGTCCACTGGAAGGCTTCAACTTTTACAGAACAAATAAAATAAATGTATTATCCACAATGGAATAAGAATCTTTATAATAGTGTTAATTTAGGCTTCGAAACTGTTTCTTTAAAAAAAGTGTAAAAACATATAAATTATGAACAAAAGGACTATCTTTAAAAAATTTTTTTAAATTATTTTAGATGATAATATAGCATTTAATGGAAAAAATTAAACAAATTGTCTTTATATGTGCGCACCAATTTTTCTTAAAAAAGCTGTTATTTCAGTTGTCAAATGAAATAAAGATGAATCCATATTTATTATCTACAATTCGTGACTAGAAAAAAGGAAATATGTCATTTGTAATTTTTAGCACGCCCTATAGAATATTACCTTTTCGTTTATGAAAAGCGACATTTGAAAGTAAAGTAGATAAAAGATTTGAAAATAAATTACTTACTTTTTAGTGTTCGTTTTGATTGTATGGGAAATCATATTTATTTCATTAGATGAGTATTAGACATTTTATAATAAACAAATTCATTCTTTTATGCAAATCGATCCGAAAAGTAAAATATATTATTATAATACAAGATCAAAAGAATAATACAAAATCAAAAGAAATTCTTTTTTTGCAGAACTAGTAATATTGTATGTAATTAATACTTCTTTAATCCTTATTTTAGAAAAATCATTTTTGCACTTTGGAAACCCACTATGTATTAAATAAGTTCATTATTAGGATAAAACGACAGTAGGGATAAATTATTCGAAAATACAAGTAGAAAAATAATAAATAAAAAAATTAATCGTTGGTTAATTAATAATAAAATTAGTGATGTATTTCTTAGATTATCGATTCTTTAGCAATATATATATATATATAAATTAAAATTATTATAAATCAATATAAATTATATATGGATAATAATTATATTATAAATTAATTGAATTATACGAAATTAATGACCGCATCGATTCATCATTGCCAATGAATATATCAGTAACGTACAGTCAAATACACAGGTACCAATTGTAAGTATTAATGAAATAAATTAAATAAAAATTACTAGGTAATAGTGAAAGATTTTTATCGCAATACTTTTATTATACCTAAAAACCTGTTTCATATTATTGCATTATTCGTTTGGCGCGATTATCGATGAATACAATGAAAAATAAAAGCAAGGTAAAGCGGCAGATAATTCTAGAAGATTTAACAGATGTAGAAAGAAAAAGAAAAGTCTCACATCTACTTGAGGTCTTGTGGTGAAGTGGAAAGACGACCTAATACCTCCTTAAATTGAAATCTTGCAGCTGCTGGACCCAGGATTTGGCGCGAGTGTGCTGCCAAAGGTCGGAGCATCGTATGTGTTCAAGACGGGGGAGCAGCGAGCACTGCGTGGGTGTCTCGGTGTGCAGATTCGAGAGAGAACGCGTTATTAACCTGCCTTGACCCCGCGTCTATGATTACCGCCAATAATAGCCGGATGCAGGATGCGCTGACCCGAGCTCAGCGTCTCTGTTATTATACAGTCATATATACTCGCATACACACATGCGTATGATCCAGACGAGTTTAGAATAAAAACGTTCCGGCATCCAAGAATTCTTGGTTGAAAAGAGGCCCTCGGCATTTCTATTAATCTGCGCCGAATTATCTCGCCACGATACTGCAGTACGCCTATGTATATTATTGTGCATAATATATGTAGCGCAGCGGCGCTCTTTGTTTTCTTTTTATGATCGCGGCTTTCTTTTAGGCTGCGCAAGAGAATCTTACGAGAGCGGCTCTTACATATAATTGAGAGAGGAGCGCGCGACGGTAATTAACGTTATCTACAGATTCAAGGTGCGTATTAAAAAGTCTTGCGGTCTGTGAGGTCTACGTTTTCATAATGTTCTCAGAGTTTCGCCTATCTTTCATTGATACACGTATTTTTATTTTAATTCGGCATTAGTGTCACGCTTCGTTCTCATTTTTTGCTGAAAAGCTAATGGATTCGCGATGAAAAAGCGGTCGTGGGCAAGAGCTGCATAAGTTTTCGCTGCATCAACCCCTCGCGACTCTCAGCCGCCAACTAAGCATCGCTTCTATCATACCTAGGCACGCGAGTAAAGGCAGCCAAGCGCCTGATCCTCGTAAGGTTCCTATGGCGCAATAGCTGGAGGAGAGCTGCCAGCAACTTATCGCAAGTTTCGGGATAAGCCTTGAAATATGCGAATAGAGGGACAATAGGTGAGAATAGGTGCTGAACAAGCGGACTCGAATAAGCAATGAAACGTTCAGCGGTGCAATATTGGCAGAATTCGCGGATTGTGAAGGCCCGCACGATTTGAGCTTAGAAGCACTAAATATCCGTAAAATGTGTTTTGCCGTGCATCCGCAAGTCCTTCGAGCATTTACGGCTTACGCGTTCACAATAGACAGGAAATATTAATTTCCAAAGGCATTATATATTCACCTTAGTCATTGCATCTGGAAATATAAAAATGTTGCAGGCAAGAATATTAAGCGCGCGCGCTCGTCGAGGTCGTCTCGTTTAAAATCGATCAGCTCGGCACGAGGCCGTCGCGCGCTTATTCCTCCCTCCCCGCACTCGAGCACACGGACTTACAATAGCCCTCGCTCCTAATGATAGTGAACTGGCGCGCGGGCGCGCGAATGACACGGGTGATTCGTCGAACGTCGTAATTCATTTTTCTTCGGGGCGGGCGCGCTTGGAACCAAATGCGCGAGCTCGCGGGCCACGAGGGGCGCGTCGAGGGGCGTCGCGCTTTTTTCGCCTTTCTTGCATGAAACGGCGTAAGAAGACCGATGGGGCGCGGGGGCGGCCCTACACGCGTACAAATCATGCCGACAATGACACGGCACGTGGTGGACTCAAAGGATAAATGTGCCCAGAGCATAGAACAGGCTGAAGGGGCCACCCTGGACATTTTGGGCAACCTTCTTTTGGATGCACTCGAATATTAACGATTGTGCTTCGAGAGGCTACGACGATTGTGACTCGAGGATCCGTTGGATTCTCCACGCATCCTCTCTACTTTCTCAATTATTTTGACCGCAGTCTAATTAAAATCTAACCGAGTTCATTTATTCTATTATTTTATCTCTCGTATTTATTAATTATTGCCATTTCGCATATATCTAATTTATTTGGATTTCATAAAAACTTTTCTTTTGCATTTATCTGTAGAGCACTTGGAAAATAAGTACTGAAGAAAATTAAATATATTATGATGAATATATATATTTGAATACGAAGTGATATAAAAAGTTTGTAAAACCGATGATTAAATTAGTGTATGATTAAAAAATAATAAATAATATCCTGAAAACCACTTAACGTGATTCGAACAGAATTTCAAAAGGCTTATTCTTTTTAAATCTATACTGGTTTAAGTTAAAAAAAAAAATTCTATTCCAGTTTCTTTTTCGATATATTGATGGTACTGAGTTTACACATTATTATATTGAATATGTATCTATATCATGTTCAATATATTAAATTATGAACACAACACCGGGTATGCAGAAAGTTTTAAAACGAATCAACTTTCTAATGAGTATAAATTTTTCTGAAATTTTTCTCATTTGTATATTTTTATAAATGTATACAGACGTGCATTTAATATACACATCTGTGCATACTCTTGTACAAAGTATCTTAACGCTGGTTCATAACTATTTAATGATATAATATTATTTTCTTATAAAAGTTAATATAAATTTGATTGAAATATTATTTTAAATAAAATTAATAATAAATGATAAAATTAGTAAAATCAATTTTTACAGAACGTTCAATTTGCACATATATTTTAATATGAAAATAAATATGTACTAAGCTATTGCAATATGTGATTGGTTAAATTTGGCTGGTATATGCAGCTGATTTTCGTTATATACATCAATTTTTTTAAGCAAAGATGTTTATGCTTCGAATTTTAATTTAAAGTATTTTAAGGTCAAAAGGATTTTATTTTTACTAACTATTTACAGAAAAGAAAAAAGAACGAATAAGAAAATACTCTTGCGAGCTAAAAGAAATTTATTTCCTTATTCATGTTCTTCGTTGTAGATATGTATACACGCGGGGTCATACGCGTGACAGGCATCACCAGTCAGAAAATAGGGCCCCTCGCGCTACAGTTCGTTTATACCCCTTGCATATCAAGTGCTTTTACGCGCGCTTCTATCGCACTCTGATCAACATACTGCAAGTCAGCCTTATCGTGTTCACCCGCCCTTCTCTTCTCGATGATCCTTCGCCAATTCTTCTGTTTCTCTTCTTTTATTTCCGTTTTAAATATGTATTCAACAGTTACCGTACTTCGTGTACATGGCCTTGTTCCTTCAAGATTTAATTTTTCTATTGAAATCACACTCTTTAAAGATTAATTTTTTATCGACACGAGAAAATATTTAAAAACTTGTTTTCTTTACATTTTAAAGTTTGCAATAGTTGTATATTTAATTCTATTGCAAATATAAATTACGAAATTTAAAACGAATTCATTTGAAAGATTATTAATAAAATAGTTTGTTTATACTGAATGCATGTGGATAAATGTACAAGTAAATTTAAGTTGTTTCATCAGCAAGAACAAATCAAAAGAAACATTGTACATAAGCAACTAGATAGAAGCCAGTGAAAAATCTTTCTCTCTCTCTCTCTCTCTCTCTCTCACGCTCTCTATCTTTCTATATATATATATATAGAAATAAAATTTTGCCATTTGCTTAAAAAATTTCACAGACGTCGGATTTGGACACGTTGCTCTGCCGACAGGATCTCGAACGGCTCCAGAGGCTCGAGGACGAAGAGAAGGATGGCCAAATGGAGGAGTTCTTCGAGGTCGGCCCGCCGAGCTGCAGGCCTCAAGCGAGCTTTGTAGCTGCGCGGAGTGGTACCGGAACTCACCATCAAACCTCGACTTCTGACGATGACGTGTTTCTCAGGCCGCCCCTTTGGGAGGACATTACTTCGAGTATACAGAAGCTTGATCCCGAAAATGCCGACATGCTCGGCCAGTCTCAGACTTCTTCACACGTACGATTTTTCTATTACTAGTTTCATACGAGCTTTTGACTACCGACAACGAAAATCGAAAGATGCTCAATCTGCGTTCGGCATAATGAAACTTGCTTTTAATTCGAAAAAGATAATTTAAATATGCTGTAAGAATATTGAAGTTTTAAAATATTAGTCTCGATTATTGTTGATTTACGGCGTGCTATGTATTAAAAGGCGACGTGTAGGAGTCTGTTTTTTACAGATTTTGTAATACTTTTCCCGACATCTCATAGTACCTCTATCAATAAATAATCGTTAAATTGTAATTACAATACGATTACTTTAGAAGTTCTTTACAATATTAATGATAAATATAAAAATATATATTTTTATTGAATTATTAAATAAAGTGATCTTATTTAATCTCGGGTAGATCTTTTATTTTAGTTTTTAAAATATAATTATTTCCATAAATTTTATTCGCTTTTTTCTCATTGGTACAACTAATAGAAGTAGTTAAAATCTGGATTATTCTATCCTACGAAATGAAACTAATTAGATAATTATTTGCTGTATTAAAACGGTTGTTATGATAAAACCCAAATACTTTAAACAATGTAAGATATATGTATGGAATAAAATTCAAAATAAGTTTCGGACAAAAATTATTTTTTATAACTTGTGTATATTACTGAGACAAAAATTATCTAATTCTTATTCTTCATAATAAAACAAGACAGTTTTTCTTAAAAATTTTACTAATCATACATTATTAAGATTAAATAGTCAATAAATTTTCACAAAGATTTATAACAGTGTATATAAAATAAAAAATTTTTTAGATTAAAAAAATTTCTAGATTAGATAATTAACTTAGTTTTTTAATAAATATAATAAAATTATATTTTAGTAATAGCATTTGACAAATTATTTGGCAATATTTATTAACAACAATAATATTAAAATATACGCAAATTATTATCATGGTAAATATTAATAACAACTAATTTATAATTTCATTTTGAAATATTTCATTCATTTTTTCGGCTTGCTGAAAGAGCTGTAAATTA
Organism: Platyscapa corneri; assembly: GCA_018907185.1. Taxonomy (NCBI): domain Eukaryota; kingdom Metazoa; phylum Arthropoda; class Insecta; order Hymenoptera; family Agaonidae; genus Platyscapa; species Platyscapa corneri. Next base: position 151,322 of record JACCHW010000011.1, read on the forward strand.
TTTTCAGGCTAAGATAAAATGAAAATATATTATTATTGGAAAATTAATAATAATATAAGAAATATTTCTAAAATAAATGTAGAAATTCAATTGTATATATGAATATATAACATCTTACATATTTGAGGAGAATATTTAATGATTGTTGGTCAGATTAATTTAATTTAAAATACTCTCTTAATCATATATTATGGATTAATTAAATTTTCAAAAACAGGTCGTATTTTTTCTTCGTACATTTTGTTCTCTATTTTTGTAACTTATGTTTTACTGAATCTTTGAATTATAAAAATTAAATCAAATTATGAAATTTAAAGAATCGAGTACTTAACCCACGAAATAAAAGCTATATTTTACAATTTTATTTACAACAACAGTTACACGTAAAACTTGAGAATGTGTCGGAGGAGCCACCGACAACGCTGTCATCGCCACAACCAGTGCTGTCCCCTCAAGAGGTGAAAAGTGAGCCCCAGTCTTTGCCAACGCTTCATCTCCTCGAGGCTCCTACCTCATCTTCAAGCTTTTCCGCGAGTGGTAGGACAGTCCACCATCGAACTACCGCCTTCAAGGTCTTCCCCTGCACCAACAACAATAATCCAACCGCCAACAATAACAACAGTAGTACACAGTAAAAACATTGCTCTCTTCATTAGGACGTGAGCTTTCAGTTTTTAACATCTCGTCCATTGTTTTATTTATGAATACTGTTATAAAACATACATACAAAGATATACTTATAAAATAAGATCAGTTCATTGGATGTTATTCTGCATTAATATTTGTCTACGTAAAAGAGTGGCATGAACTTAATGTATTGCAATACCAACTGGTAGAAAATTTTATGTGATTCATTGACTTTAAAATCATAAACAATTTTAAATAGATTTATCATTGTTTCATTCAATGTTCCTAAAATTTATCTATGAATATTTATAGCAAATACCATCGTTTAAGATTTAATAATTTCCTTTAAAATTAAGCTTAGGGTTAAATTACATTAACAAAAATGCTAGGGTAATATTGTTGAATAAATGACCATTATTTATGCATTAATTCTTTATAGTTAAGCTAAATTACAAGAATTTTCTTTATCCTAACAATCAGTAAATGTAAGAAATATTTTGATAATATTCTATATTTCCTAAACAAACTAAATATTCATCACAAGACTTTAATAGATGATACATCATAACAAATTTCAACAACATAATTGAAATAACATAGCCATTATATAATAAGTAAAGGAAACAAAATATAAATTTTATTTTAATTAAATTTATTAATTATATTTTTTGATTAAAGTAAAATTCTAATTTTAGTTTAACGATAATTAAAATGTTCATTAACAATTTTTAAGATTTGAAGTGTTGAAAATATTTCTGAAATTTTATTCCAATAATTTAATAATAAAGTACTTCACTTCTTAATGATACAAATTTATATTTGTATAACATACATATATGTATATATAATACACATATATAATTAATTATGTATAATATGCAAATTACTTCATTTCCAATACTAAAAATAAGTATTTTATTATTAAATTATTGGCATAATATTTTAGATTATCACCTCTTTATATCTTAAAAATTACTAATGAAAATTTAATTATCGTTAAACTAAAATTCAATTTTCACTTTAATTAAAAAATATATGAAATCAAATATTTATATACATGACGAAATTATTAGATTATAGTGTGAGTGCGTGCACTTACGCGTGTTCATCATTAAAAATTAAAAATATTCGATACTAATTTTCTCTATTGGAAACAAATTTTTTTGATTTCTTTAAAATAAATAAAACGCAACTAAACTTTTAATATGCTTGAAATGATTGAATTATATTGAATTGTGATTTTCTTATACTTTTTAAGATGAGACTGCTATAATAGTTACAACTTGATTCTTTTTATCGTAAAATATGCAAATTTTCAAAATTATTAATGCACATTATAATCATTTTATTGAAAACAATTTCTAAAATCATCAATTAAATAAAAAACCTTATTATATTAAATTAAATATATATTATATTAATCTTCTATATTTTTTCGTAATAATATTTTAATACTTAGAAGTAAGAAAATGTAAGAGTTTTCGAATTTTGAAAATTATAAAAGTATGTACAAATAGATGTATATTTTTGGATAAAATATTGAAAAAGATATAAAAAAATATTATTAATGTTGTATTGTTTTCAATACCTTGTAGTTTTTTATAGATATTATAAGCAATAATATAATATTTTAATTCAAAGTTTATTAATGTATTTGAAAATTTAGAATTGTTATTATGAACTGTGAAAATAAACATATCTTTTACTGTAATATAATGAATAAATGAAATTTGAAAACTTTCTTGTATGATGAAAAGTTATATTTATATATGATAAATGAAATGGAAAAATTAGATTGTATTTCTAGATGAGGAGATGTCAACATATGATGTGGGCCTTCAGAAAAAAATAACGAAGAATCGTTTCGTTTAGCTTTGAATACAACAATATTATATATTAACGGGTTATCGCGTAAAAACGAACTATTATTTTTATGTTTTTATTTAATTTCATTTTTTTATCAAATGCAGGAAGTTGTCTGAACTGACCTTACAACATCCAACTAATTTATTAAATCACGATTTTTGTTTAATTGAAATAATAACGACCTATTTTTTATGGACTAGATGTAAAAAATGACTGGCTTCAATTAAAAATACCGCGATAATAAAAATGTGATTTTAAAATATTTTATTTTATATAGTAACAGCAATGGTAGTAATAACAATATCGAGCAACAACCACAGCAGCCACAGCAACAGGCTAGTGCTAACGCAACATCGGCACTGTATGGCTCAATGACACGGCTAATGTATGTCTCGCCGTTGACACCGCCAATATCAGATCCTGGTTCACCTCTAGGAGGACCACCTCGTAGAACACCGCCACCACCGTACCCCCAACCATCTCAGGCTATGTTGCCGAATCCGGCAGGACAACGGATCCAAACGCCAACTACGGTCCACGCAAAGTTCAATCGACGGAATAATCCCGAGCTTGAGAAGCGCCGGGTTCATCATTGTGATTTTATTGGTGCGGCCTTTATATCTTTTCATCGTTTTTTATATGAAAATATTGCTTAATTCATAATACCGTAATATTATATAAGCATTAAGTAACGATAAGCTATTTTTGAATGTACTCCGAAAATCAGACTTTGCTGCGCAAAGCGTATGTTTTTATATTTTTTCTTACTTTATTTACTTTGTGTGCTGATTTAAATTTTAACAGAAAACGAACATTGTAATAAAATATTCATACTATTCAAATGCCTTTCAATGATGAACTAACATATAAATGGCATCGTAATACGATTAAAAATTAAGAACAATAGTTTTCATAAAAATAATATTTTTCTTATTATAAAAGTAACGTTTTAGTCGTATTTTTAAAAACTTTGATATAATTGTAGCAAAGTCGTGTTCTTTAATATAACATTAATGCTGGAAACATATTATGCATTGGATAGATGATTCATATTTATTAAATTAAAAGCCGATAAATAATCACTTCTAATAATAAATTTTCATAATTGAATAGTTTGACTGATTAGTTTTTAATCAATGTGGTATTGGCTATATTTAGAAAGAGTTTTAATGGTTTATGTTTTCGAAAACTATAAATTTTTTGAATGGCGTGTATGATAGGTATCGCGTTACTTCAATAATTAAAATTATACATGAAAAAACTTTCAAGAGCTGCGAAAATAAGGAAAGAAACAGTTTAAGGTAATAATATCTACAGTATTTCCACTAAAAAGATGAAAAGGAATAAGAAACGAAGCTCGTAAAAATCAGGAAAATGAAAAAGAACAAATTGTCTTTTTACTTACTGATTGTAACGTCCTTTTTTTCAGGATGCACCAAGGTCTACACAAAGAGTTCACACCTTAAGGCTCATCAGCGAATACACACCGGTAAGCACTGATAATAAATTCATAAGAAACGAGGATTTTTATTAAATTTCAATTTTTAAATTCTTTATTTGAATGGTTTGATAATAATAAAGGAGTCTCAAGGAGTAGAATAAAAAGTTGGTTATTTTTTGCTCTCATTAGTAGAGATAAATGGGATATTTATGTTATTTATGCATACTTCACAAGGCAACAGTATTTTTTTTACATATTATCGGATAAACGATCGACAATACTGTAGACGTGGAAAAAATTTGACTTTTGTGAAAACCATGCGTGTTGTACGCTTCTAGTACACACGAATGCACCCACGAATCCTTGAAACACGTGAGATAATCGGTGCGATGTGAGAGAAACAAGAGCCTTTGACAAATGCCTTTACACTGTGTGTTTGCGCGAGTGCGTATGTAACGATGGTGAGCGCGAATCGACCGAGGAGAACGAGTCGCGCGCGTTTCGTTTCGTGTACGCATACATACGCATGTGATGCATAAAGACAAAGAACCTCGTCAGCGCGTCTCTATGGGCGCGGTTCTTCTAGAAATGAAGCGCCTCTCTCTCCCTTCCCCATTCCATCACCGATTATATTATCTGTCTTTATCGTTTATATCAATCCCTAAAAAGTACAGTATTAGAGGTAATAGGTAAAAATCATGTGTAATCCGCTCGTAGCCTAATGAAATAAAGCATTAATATTTGCAACTGATCTAGTTAGAATTTCTAATTTATTAGCTAATCACAAAAATAATGATTAAATAAAGAGTAATTTACGAATTAATGTTTTAATAGATTGGAAAGCACTGCAGGTACTCGCGATTTAAAAAAATTATATATCTTTAAATTTTAATGCAAGGAACTGAGAAACTTGTGTAGTTTTTCAAATTTATTTTATTTATCTTGGTATATACAAACTTTGCTAATCTAATTTTATAACTTTATTTTATACACTAATTTTTTTTGTACACAATAATTTATAATAAATTACAAGTAACTCTTATCATTGTACTTGAATGTCACCTAGTATTTTATTTTATGTACAAATCGCTTGTAATTTCGAATTAAACATTATAATAATGGTATTGATTATAAAAAAAGGTATCTCTTTTTAATTTTTCCTTAATAATTTTAAAGTGATAATAAAAAAGTCTGCTGAAGACGCTGAAACTATTATGTAACTCGATTTTGATAATAATGAAAATAAAAATTAATTCAACTTCATTTTTACAAATACACTTTAAATAAATTTACACATGTAGAATATTTATTATTAGAGTTTTTTCGGATAACGTATAATAGAGTATAAAATTTATTTTTTCTCTTACATAATAATACAGTTATATTGTAAGTATAATATAATTATATTAAAATGAATTGTAGCATTTATAAAATAATCTTGCAGATTTGCTCTTTACTAATGTTTCTTAATACTAATTCGTATTACTTGCTTATTTAAGAACGATTAAATTTAGAAATATTACAATTTTTATTTTTTTTATTAGTTTGCAAAACCTGGTCAAATTGAAAATCGTCTAATCGTGGCATTACTAATCCAGATCTAAATTTGAATTTATTTAAATAAATCAATTATTAATTTTTAGGCCTCTAAAAATAAGTATATTAAAAAATAAAAATACTAAATAAAACTTTGGCTTAATAGACGGCTATTAAGTTGTACTTTAAATTATGTTATTCATAATAATAATAATAATAATAATAATAATAATAAAATAATAATAATAATAATAATAATAATCATAATAATAATAATAATAACAATAATAATAATAATAATAATAATAATAATATAATAATAACAACAACAACAATAATAATAATAATAATAATAATAATAATAATAATAATAATAATAATAATAATAATAATATTTTATAATATTGATGTTACATGTAACCAAATATTACATTAAACCAAAAAATTAATAAAATAATAATATTTGTAGAGGTATTGTTTTTGAGACCAGAACATTATTTTGAAACATTATTTTTTGAGAACAGAACTTTTTTTAACAATTTCCATCGGCAAGATTTAAAAATTGTGACTTAAAAATATTTATTTAAATTCATAAAAAAATTTACTTATAATTTTATCACTGTATGTTACTATAATTGTGGGCAATTTATGTTATTGAGGATTTTTATAACTGCAATATATATATAATTAATTTATATCTAATTTTTGTTGTAAGTAATTACCTTTTTAACCATTTTTGTTAATTAATAATATTATATTTATCCTAATATAAATAATAAATAAAAAATAATTTTTAATAATTCTTTGTTACCTTTTATTAACTGAATGGGGTAAAGAAAATTATTGAGCTTTAAAACCTTTTTCAAATCATTTTGTTATATATTTAACTTAACTTGTTACAATTGCATACATTAAAAATATGTTAACTTTAAATATATTATAAAATAATAAAAATTTTATATTCGAATGAAAAGTTAATTTTTATAAATAATTCTACGTAAAAAATATTTATAATAATAAAAGAAATTTATACAAATTAAAACTTAAACATCAATATATTAGAATGTTAAACCAATTTAATATTCAAATAAATGTATTAAAAAAATTTTTGTGCCTGAAGTATTGGTAATGAATTATATTTGTAAGCACTTTGAATCTATAGTGAAAATTTAATTTTACTTTTATAATGACTTCTCCCCAAAACTACTAGATTTAATTTTTCACGAATCAGTTAATAAAATCAATTAAGAATAAAATAAATTTAAAATTAAAAAAAAATTAATTCTTCACTTACTACTTCTAGACTAACATGATTTAAAAAAGACCAGTCTTTCAAAATCGTCGTAATTTTTGAAAATTAAAGAAAAATATATTTCAATCTATGAAATAACGCGAATGATACTATTTTTACTATAAATGTGAGCTGTACTATAATTTGATCTGTATTTACATTCATGTAAACTCGTTGCTTTACTGGAAAAATATATATCCCGGACTTTATGTTTCCATCAGTGACTGTAACGTTATGCGTCTTCAAATACCCTTTTTACAAAATAATATCTCAAGCGACATCTTACGACGAGGATTAGTTAATGAAATTTTATAAATAAAGTATCTTCTGATTAATGCCCTGCAAAGTTCTTGATTAAATTCTATTTAAATTAAAATCTAAAACGGTTATTCTTGAAAACATTCATTCTTTCGGCTTAAACTGTGCTCAGAGGAGTTGTTAGCATACATTATTTCGCTTTAATTCGGCAAAGAGCCTGTGGTTTTAAAAGTAAACAGTAACGTGATCCGAGTAATCGAACTTGCACCAGCTGAATCTCCCTGACATTTACATCGCCACATCCCTCGCTTCACACAATTCATTCATCCTGATGGCCCGTGGCTTCATTCATACGAGCGTATACGAAATTCCCATTGAGTTGCGCGTGCGCGTTAACACACATCCCAGACGACTCTGGGACTTCTCGTGTGCCTTCGATACTGTATATGAACCGACCCGTGGAAAGTTTGTGGTCCGCGACTGTCCGGTGCTTCCTCTCCCCTTCCCCGGCCGAGAAATCTCCCAACGCTTGCCTAACGGGTTGAGAGCCTCGGGCACGTGGCACTCGCCGTCGTCTTGAATGAACGCGCGTTCGCTTGCATGTACAGCCTCCTCCTCCTCCTCCTCCATTTCCTCCTTCTTTTTCTTGAGAGAAGGAGCATTCACCAACGTAGCCCAATGCGCGCTTGCGTACGTGAGCACACCGGCGAAACTCGAATGTGCGGGCGCGAGGCGAGCAGCATTCCACCTTCTCGCAAGCGCTTCCAACTTGGGCCGCCGATGCCTCTTCTCTTTTCTCGCGGAGAACGGGATTGTGTAGTTGTGCGCGTTCGGGCGCGAGAGCGGGAAATGCCTATTGAAAATCGGGGTACAGGCAGCAACAGCCGGAACCTCGTACGTATAGGAAACGATGGCGAGACGTTGGTTCAACGATCAATTAACTGCGGTCCGCGTGGTTGGCACATAACGACTCGATACTTTTCGCGTTTTTTCTTCTTTTCTTCTGTTCCGCTGTATTTTCAAGACCTTCGTGCGTTCTGCCACACGTTGCTGAATGAAAGTATGCTCGTTTGAATACTACCAACGCGGAGTAAATAAACATGATGGAAAGGAAAGTTGTGTGCGTTTAGCTGAGAGAAAATTTCACCATCGATTCCGTTCTTTCTCTCTCCCCCATTTTTTTCTCTTTCTTAAACGTTGTTTTAGCTACTTTATTCTTAAAATTATAGTCTATGATAACCGTCTTTCAAGAACAGTTTAAAAATCAATCAATGCGGAAAGGCCATGTTTTATTAAATTTCAATTTTTTACATATCTCTATACTTTGTATTTTATCTCGGGGCCGTTATTTCTCCACAATACATTTCCTAAATCACTACACATTTTAAGATTACGAGCTTCTCATTCGAAAAACAAGCCTTTAATGAAGTCAGCTGCAATATTTTATAGCCCGATAAAATGCAGTGAAATAATTATTCATCTTTCTTTATTTTTTAATAAGTGGTTATCATACTCACTCGGCATTATGAATTTAAAACTTGTAAAATTGTCTTTGCTTAACTGGCCAAACGAACTCTGAAACTTTAGTATTTTTCGGAAGGCTAATCAAAACTGCTTATTGTTGCTCGATTACAATTAACATGAAAAAAAATGTGCAATTGATCCGAATTGTACTTATTTATTATATTTATGTACCAAGGCTAAAATATTTACAAACTTTTAGCTTTCTAATGAATAAGTCAAATGTAATGGTAATACCAAATGATACTTGTAATTTTAACGATTTAATGCAAATGAAGTAAAAATAAATAGTTATATTTAAAAAGTGTCACTTAGATTGCAAACATTTTTATGTTTTTGACTGTTATGTTAGATCTGCTTTGTTTGCTATTTTCGAATATATCCACAATGAAAAATAAAAAATGATTATGCAGCAGAGACACATAACAGGTAAATTTACAATTTGAATTAGATTGACTCCAACCTATTCACAATATTCTATATTAAAAATCAAATACAGGAATTGATTTCGTACGATCAAATTCTTATAAGTATTCCACTGGTTATAGAGGTTGAATTAATTTACTAAAATTATTACTTAAACTGATTAGTCGTAGGAACATTTTTTTCACTTAGAACTATATCACTTAGAAAAGAAGAATATACAGATTAATTTTATTCAGTGTATTACGGATTATAATAATTATTATTAATTATTAATAATTAACGACGAGCATATAACCAATGCAGCGAGCGATTACCCAATGTCGATATTTATTACTGAAAGCCTAATTAAATATTACTAATGAGCATTGAAAAAGTAACAGCAGTACGAAGAATTATTACAGTTTGAAGATTTAGATTAACCTATTTAAAATATGAAATATTTGCACGGTTTATTATTCAAATGTTTATTATTCAAAGAACAATAAAATCATTTAGAATGCAATTGCATGGAAACCCATATCCATTATAATTTTATAACCGTAGAATAATGCTGGCTGACTTGATAAGGAATATGATCACTTCATTTTGTAATATATTTTGAATTTCACTTTACTCGTTTAATAAAGTAGTTATTATTTGAAGTCAAGCAGAACGTGATTTGAAATTGCTGTACTTTTCTTCTACCGAGGGTTTTTCTTAAAAACACTTTTCTCTTTTATAAAAATGAAGGAGACTTCTTTACCCAATGAAAGGAGTACTAAAGATTTTCGGTATAGCATCATGTTTGCATTTATATTTTCGCAAGTACGTCGAAGCCGCCGTTTAAAGCACTTATTCAGTCAAAGAATTCACACAATAGAGGGCATCGTCGGACAAAGCCCACGCGATTGTGGTGCGCGCATTCAGCTCCTCTTGATTTTGCAACGCGCAGTGTAACACTCGCATACTTAAATATAAAAACGCTGCTCATCTCGCGGGCGCTTTCGAATTGCAAATTAACGAACGCGATGGGAAAAGGGGTGGGGGCACTCAGGAGCGATTCTCATTGGTGCGGCGTGTACGTAGAAGCCACGCGCGAAAATCATGTAAGCACATTCCTTTCTAATGTAGTAGCGTCGTACTCACAGGTGAGCCGCGCCACTGCAACAGCGGCACGCGGTTACAGTTAAAGGTCAGCTCCCACTGCACATCTCTTTCTCCTGTTTCTGTTCTACCACTACTACTTCTTTCACTTCTCTTAATTTTTTTTCCCTTTTATAATTTTATTATTTTTCTTCTTCCATCATGTTCTTGTACTGTTCTGGTATTAGGATCACAGTTTGGTTGTTGAGTCGTATCTTCCTACGAACATCTCATCTAATGGAGGGACTCCAGCGAATCTGTGAATTTGTAGGTGTGTCGGTTGACATATACGTGCGCGCGCAAGCTTTGTTCTCTTCTAATGACTTCCTTTAGAGTCGATGCAATACAGCACATCAAAAGCCCGGTTCTGAAGTTTCGAAATCTCTGACTCGTTCGTTATGATCAGTTTTCCTCTCGAATCACGACTTTTTATAGATTTACTAATCGTTTTATTAGGCGTAAAAGCTCGCGTTGTCTTAATTTGATTTTACTCCTCATAATTAAAAGTACGGTGACGAGTTCAATGAATTATTAATATTTTGATCAAATTCGTCTTGATAATGCAACTGAATTTCTTGATTACTATGTTTAACGATATTAACAAATTACAAATACTTTACGAGCTAAAGTCATTACTATCAGTTATTAAATTTAATATTACCGATTCAATGAATTTGTCGCAACAAAAATTTGTAATAATCCATTAAATAATTAATTAAATTTTTTTGTCAATACCTCTTACTTTAAAATTATTTATTAAAAAAATGTAATTAACTGCATTTAAAAAGGTTTTTACTCATAGTTCATATTTATTATTCGATTAAAAATAGACTACAGAAATAGGTCTCAAACGACGAATTTTTATACCTAGTACACAATTTGTACTATTAACGTAATAAGATAAAACTTTAAGAATTCAGTAATTGGGTAGGTAAAAATTACGCAATCATTCACTCGGCTGTTTTAAAAAATCATGTTTATCAATCTGTCATAAATTTTATATTGGTACTTTTCGCGATTGACTCGTTCATGTTTCGAACCTTTTAATATAATTATCGATTACAAATATTGACATAAGAACTAAATATATAACCGATATTTGAAGTACCACTAGTGATCGAAAACAGCATTAAGATAAACGACACAGGCTGAGTGATGCTTTTCTTTATCTATCGGTCAACCCTGTCTATGATCGCAATAATAGATTAAGGGAAGATAGCATAAATATGTAGTAGGTGTACTTTTACACCGGGGTATCAGGACTCCTAACATACGTCCATCCGATCTGGAGCTAGTGAGGCTCTCGGACCGCAAAACATCTTCACGTCTTTTCTCTTTTTGCTTGTATTCGCCTATGCCTTCCAAGCGTACAAAACACACTTGGATCCTGGTGACCTTTTGTGTGCACATTCTCTGGCGCATAGAGTTCGAGTACTCGGGCGAGAGAAAGAGCATAAGAAGGTTAGGTGATTGGAAAGGATCACGATTCGGTTTTTATTGACTTCTAGGGGAAAGAACGCCGCCGCGTTGCCTAATCCTGCGAGAGAGAGGGGTGGGGGAGGGAGGGAGGGAAAGAGAGACAGAGAGAGACGTCTGTCAGGACTTCGCCTATGTGCAGCATTCCGACTGCATTCGTATACATACATAAGTTCTCCTTTGAACTCCGGTTCTCTTTGCGGTGAAGAGGTGCTTTGTGTGTGTCTTTTTCACTATAGCGCGGTACTGCAGTCGTGACCGCCTACCATCACCGTGTGTCTCTCGAGCGAGAGGACAAGCAAGTATTGCGCTATGAGCACAAACGTGATCGCTTAATTGCACATTCTCTCTCACCTCAGCCTCTGTCTTTAGAGACTTTGTCCAACAATTTTGAAAATACACTCGTATTATTGCGTTTAGTTGTGCACAAAGATCCCTGGATTATTTTTTACTAGCGTAAGAACCGTAAAAATGAAATTTTATCCATGAGAAAATAGAAAATGTCTCCTTGCTCTTTTATCTTTCAACTTTGATGCTTACACATTTATTACGAAATAGATTACTTTCCCTTTTCTCCGTGCAAATTGTGAAAATTTAACTAAGGACGTAGCATTCTTCTTTTCCAGAATTTTCCGTTTCCTTCCTCTTCATTTTCTTTACGCCTTTTTTTTTACTTTTATTCATTATTAGGGCTAAAATTTGATGTTATAATAAAATCTTGCGTCATGCATGATTTAAGATTTTTACAAAGTAAACGGGAATATATTGACAGTTCATAGATCGTTTGGTTGCTCGAAAATTTTCAAATAAATTCAACAACTTGTCTACTAGTCGATTCAAATTTATAGAGTCGAGAATCGAAAAAAATTTTGTTCTTTAATTTTAATGAATACTGCATTATATTCTCCACAAATAAAAGAATTAAATAAAATAATTTAAAATGGCATATTTTTTGGAATAGTCAATTAATTCTATATTTTGATTTTGATTGTGAGAAAATAAGTATTTTACTTTTATTACAATGCCATATTATGCCTTACATTGCAGTAAAGATGTTACGTTAAGATTATAATCCTTGTAGTGCGACAATTGACTTGACAATGTAACATTTTAAAATTTTAAATCATTTTCCAATTAATAAAATTACACAAGGATATTTAACAGTACTTCAACTTTATGAAATTTTCTTGTTTACAAAAGCGTTAAATTTAGAAAAAAACTTATTAACATAGCTTAAAAGAAAACGATTAAAGTCAAAGTCGACTTACGAAATAAGTGGCCTTCAATATTTTTTGAAAAAGGTATATTTTGTTACTTTACGTACGCCATCGAATGTGGGGGTTTAAATAACGCGTTCTTCAACTTTTTCAAATTGGAGGGGATGGAATATTTTTCGAAATAAGAAGAAGATGATGTAGCGGTGATTAGTACAAAGGTGTCTGTTGCAGGTGAGAAGCCGTACCAGTGTCAGTGGCCAGAGTGCGAGTGGCGATTTGCTCGCAGCGACGAGCTCACGCGGCACTACAGAAAGCACACTGGCGCCAAGCCTTTCAAATGCGCGGTGTGCGAACGGTCGTTCGCGCGTAGCGATCACCTCGCGCTCCACATGAAGCGGCACCTGCCCAAACAGCATCCCAAGTGATAAGGCGCGCCTGTCCGGGCAGACACAGATCATAACAAACCCGCGAATCTCTTACCCTCTTAACTTCCTTAGGCCCCCCTCCTGCCCTCTTCCGTAATTATACACCTAATTATGTATACGTAGGTGCAAGTGCATGCATGATAAGCGTGTCCGTACGAGCTTGGGAACTTGGAGTTCGCTCTTCAGAAGGTATACGCGTGCACGCCGATCCGACAGCCATTACATTGATGAGTTTGCGAAATGAGCGAACCTTTTTCAATTGCGTTCAAGTAAAAATAGTTATAAGTAGAAAAGGCCGATATGCTAATACACGCGATTACAGATGCAGCTTACGTGACCATTATTTTTTTATATTTAAATTACGTCATATGTGCTCTCGAAGCAGAGCACAAGTTTCATAGCTGTTCTCCAAAGAGTACTGCTACGTATATGTACATTCATGTACTCTTTCATTAATCTATAAGAAAGTGCATTTAATTATAAAAAATAGTTTTCATCGGTAACTCTTGTTTATCTAAATCACCTTCTATTCGATATCGTATTCGTTACGTAATTTGTAAATTTAATTTATTACATCAACCATCCAATAAAGCTTAATTTTTTAAGAATATAGATTTCAACAGATAGATATATAAGTATTGGTTTGAAAAGTATTAATTTATTGAAACGTGAACTTTATTTTTAAACGTAATCGTATTTTTAAATTTTCATTAAGAAATAGTTTAATTTTATTGAATTTTTAACAAAAAACTTAATATATGACGTTTATTATTAGATTTACTATGAATTTACTTAATGAAGTCGAAACATTATCTAAATTTATTCAATAATTTCTTCCCGTAATGTTAATCTATTACTTATTTCGATAACACCGCTGATTTTATTCAAAATGAGAAATACATCTTCTCTGCAACTATTTATTGTTATTAATCGTTGGAAAATTTATTTTAAAATATGTATCAAATTTCTTTTTATAAGATATTAAGTGCTTATTTGTAATACTTTTGATAATGTAAAAACTTGTACGCCTACTATTCTTAATGTCAAAGATAAAAATAAGCTCATCATTTTACACGAAGATTATGTTAAATGTTTATTATTTGTATTATAATACGTGTTATATAAATGAAGCATTGATTTCAATTCTTTTTTTGATACAATAACATTTTATTATGCTTTTTTTTAATGAAGGTAAAAAATTGCTTGGAATAAATTAAAATTTTATATTTTATTGTGATAGCAGAAACTTTTCGAATATAAATGTCTATCTTGAAATGCAGTGTCATTTTATGGAACAATTTTTACTTATTTTATTTGGTTGCTTCAGTAAATATGAATATTTTTTTAAAAACTAATGTTAAGTGAAGGTTGCTATTATTTATTATAGTATAAAATTATATGTATGATATTATATGATTTAATAATGTTACTTAATCTTTTAATAAAAAAAATGCATTCAATTTTTTTTTATTTTTTTAGAAAATAATACTTGTGATTTCCAAAGTGCAATGTTAATGTTACTAAAATATTATTTTCTATGTATTTATTAACTGATTTTTTTTTATATTTAAAAATTTAACTCTTTTTTTATAAATTCGTAAATAGATTAATTAAATAATATGTGACTATCCAATTTTGTCAGTCAATATTTTCGTTTCATTTATATTTTTTAAATTTAAATATTAATTGAAATTAGAATTTTATTTACATATCTGTATAGGTATATTAGTAAATATATAAAAGGCGACGAAATTGTTAGTCACTTCATATTTAAATTAATTCGTTTTAATCATTTTGAATTCGTTTTTTAATGATAATTTTACTTAAGCGATAAAAGAATTTGAATAGTCTTAAACTAGTGTTTTCATTCAACTTTTTTCCTTTTTTGGTAATTATGAAAGTATATTTGATTTTTAATCACAAGATATTTTTAAAAATCTTAGAACAGTTTGTCAAATTTCTACTGCAACTCTTCATTATTATGGCTGTCGGTACGCTATCGGTGGCTGGTCCACCTGTTTTCGTCTTCACAAACACTTATGAAATACGATATACACAAATTATATATATAAATGTACAACAGAAATATATGTATATCTTACTTATTGTTGCTGACAAAGCAGTTAGTGGATATGAGTAATAAGTATAGAAATGAATGGTAGATTATAATGTCAATGTAGATTTAGCAATATTTATCCTTTTTAAAATAAATTGATTTCGAAATAAAAATCATTTAAAATCGTGGCTTGAAATACGTTAATTTTTTATATAAAAACAATATTTATTAGTTATTTAAAAGAAAATTAAATTTCATTATGTAAACGTTG
This sequence comes from Platyscapa corneri, assembly GCA_018907185.1. NCBI lineage: Eukaryota > Metazoa > Arthropoda > Insecta > Hymenoptera > Agaonidae > Platyscapa > Platyscapa corneri. The sequence goes on from JACCHW010000011.1 coordinate 166,855, forward strand.
TTTAAATGATTTGAACGTCAAGATTAATACATTGAATTATATTCGGTTTGTTTAACTTCGTGCTTGTCAAACTATTTTTATACTCATATAGTTTAGAGATTTTTATATACCTTTAACTTAAGTAGTTATTTGGCATAAACATATTATTTTTTTATTTTTTTTGAAAAATTGTAACATCAAAAAAAATTTTACGTTTTCATATTCAATACTGAATTTTACAAGGCTAATTTGCTTCTACAATATCGACTTTAATATAATTAGTAAAATTCAAAATTTTTCTATTTTCAACACATTTAGAAACATTTTATTTACTGAATTAGTTTTTTTAGTAATAACCGTAATTCTTCTTTTTTCACATGTCATTGTATGGTCAGGATATTTTAATTGTAATGAGTTTATTTTTTTTGCTTTAAAATTTCTAAATTTTTTATACCATTTCTATCATGAAAATAAATATTTTAATATCTATTTTTTTCTTAAATTTCTTTTTCATTTTAATTATTTATCTAACTTTAAATATTTACTTACTTGTCGATAAATTATTTTGGTAATATATAAAATGATCTTAAACATAAATGGTAAATTATAAATAATATAATAATATGATTTTCAACTCGATTAAAAATTAATATAATCCTTGAAATTTTTAACTTTATCTAGTCTTTGGGTAATTAACTAATAGTTATTATTTTTTTATTTGATGAATCCAGCATAATAAATTATTAATATACTGATTTTAATTTATGATGTTTAATAACTTTTCGATTCTTTTTAATCATAAATTTTAAATATTTAAAAGTATTAGTAGTACCTTTTTAAACAAATTATTGTTTTGCGCTACCATCATTTGTTTAGATTCTGTCTTGTTTCTTTCTCAAAATACTTGAATTATTATTTCATGAATATTAATCTTAAAATAAATACATATAAATTTACTATAATTTAAGTTAAAATTTAACTAGATAATTATACAAGACTATTTTCGTGTTTTATCACTCCAATTCCTGTTTGTTTTTCAAAAATAATCTGTGTATTGCGTAATTGGTTTTTAAATATTGATTATCTTTGCATCTCTGTTCCTTAAATAAATTTTTTAACAATATTTAGATAAAAATTTTAGCCTTGCAAATGAAGGTGACACTTTTACAACAAAAGCGTTTGATTAAAATTAACTATAATTAATTAAAAGTAATCAATTTACACGACTAAATATTAATAAATTATATTAATAAATTTGTTATTTTTTATATCAAATTTTTATTTAACTGTTTTTAAATTTAAAATTCTGTCGTTAAAACAGTTTTCGTAAATCGTATTCGAATACTTTTAAAAATATTTGATAGTTGTATCATTTAAACGATTTTATAATTTACAACAAATCTAAGATATTATAAAAAATTTAATCAATTAGAGTTATATCTTATATACCCAACCATGTTTGAGTATTATATAATTGTTATTGTAAGTACGATTTACCCAATCATGTTTGAATATTATACAATTGTTGTTGTGAGTACGATTCCGATAAAATGAAATGATACTTTGACGAGTATTTTCTTGTATAATAAAAAATTTGATTTTTGACATAATCATCTCTTACAATAGTAAAGTTAACATAATTTCTTAATGATTTTTGAAACGCTTATAATTATGTTTAAAGAAGGATAAATGTCGTTAATTCAAATGACGCGATGTGCTACTATATTGATATTCTAATAATGTCTGAACAACATATATAGCGCGCGGAAGTATATGAAGTTTATATCTTACAAGAATGAATTCTTCCCCGCTCTGTTTCCAAAGACTTTAACGTTTTTCGCGAAAACATGATTTTTATTATTTTTTAATGTACGTATAAGATTAAATATACTTAAAAAAACGCTTTTGCCGGCTCGGCTGTACTTTATTTTGTGCTGCGGCAAGAAAGAAAAGAATGTACTTAAAAGCGATAAATTTTTATTTTTAAGGACGCATGTGTGTAAATTTATTTTGCGTAATTGTTCAAAGTAGTAAAAAGAAAGAAGAATACTGTATACACTTATATTACACGTTACAGAAAATAAGAAAAAGATAAAGGTAACGATGACAGTGTCGACCGAGAAAACAACGTACATATCATATTTTATGCGTTAGTTCAAAGGCTTTATATCTTCATTATTCATGTAAAAATCAAATGCAAAGGAAACGCGATTATACTGAAGTATCATCGCGCTTCTCTTGAATATCATGTGCTCGAAGATCTGTTATATCCTTAAAAGTGAAAAGTTTATTTCTTATTATGACTCTGTTTACCCTTTTTTGTATTTTTCTTATGTAATTGAATGTAAATGCGTATATAATTGTATTTTCATATAACAGCGACATTTTTCATAAAAAGCATTCGTGCGTGTATATATGTGCGCGTATTGTATATGCTTACACACGTAAATGCTTGTATAGATATGTACACAAATATGATAATAAATGTACACTCACGAATAAGCACATATTGATGTATACATACACCAAGTCGAATAAAAGATAAAAACGATAAACCCTAGTCTGTATCGTGTTCAACGAGACTCGTTGAAATAGTAACAAAAATAATAATAATAAATAAAATACGAATCGTTGAATGATCAACTGTCTTTTGCGTTATTTCTTGATACTTTAAATAAATGTTTACAATCAATGGAAAAGATTTTAATTGTAGATCCTTTTGAACATTCTAATGAAATCAATATTTTACTTCTTATCTTGTTCATAGAAAATATTTGTTATGAAAAGAACTATATTCTTTAATTATGGATAACGTTTAATATAAATTAAAAATTATTTTTATACATTTTACATTTCAATAATTATTATACTTTTTTAATATAAATTGTATAAATCTAAAAGTATATCATTTATTTGAGAACTACTGTACAGCAACTATGATGTGTTTATTTTCTCTGTGATGTGTATTTGACATACAATTTGTTAAAAATTACAATTCATCTAATGCAATTGTTATAAAACAGTTAGAAAAAATTAATATAGAAAATATTTTAACAAATAATCTTTGAAATTTGTAGAGTTCATTATTAAATATTGCTATTTATTTTTAAATAAATCTTCAATTTTATTAAATATTTTTAATCTATACATTTATAAAAATCTTAATGTATACTTAAAAACTTAAATCTATTTCTATGAGATACCAACTCTTTCTACATTATTGTATCATTTAACAAACTTATGTACTTGTTATTCATCCCATGTGTCTCCATATTTCGTTTGTTTTTTACCAATCTCGCTCAATAATGATGAATTTGTTTCATGTACATGAAGAGTGGTTCGAGAAGTCCTTTCATCCTGATTATATCTTAAAAATTAATTGAATTAAATAAAAAATTCAAATTTTGTAAATTTGTTTATTATTATTATTATTATTAATGCTCTATAATAAATCTTAAATATATATATAAATAAAAGTATATTTACGTTTTTTTATTTTTGTTTCTATTTTCTTTTCTTAATTCATCATATGTAGTATAACTTTTAATAGGTTTTTCGTCTTTAAGATCATCTATGTTTCTATCTGAAATTAATACATAGATACAATAAGATAGAAAATAATTAAAATTTTTAATTTTTATTAAACAATAATAAAAAATACAGCAGGTATACCAGAAATAGTAATATCAACATCATTTACTAATTGCATGTTAACATCTACATCCAATCCTTCTGTATCTAATTCTTCTTTATTTAATTCTGCTGTATTCCATGGTAATTTCTCAACATGTGGTGTATCATTAATGGCTTTATAATTTGATCCATTATACGTCCTGAATTGAAACAGAAACTTAAAAGATTTCTAATATATGTAAAATTTTAATAATATTGGTTATGAAATTTACTTTATATTTTTTCTTTCATTTACAAATGCTCGAAGATGTCCTTTAATTTCATGATAGCACTTGTAATAGCACTTTATAGTACAAATTGTTTCAACAAGTAGATATGATGTAAAAACCGATGAAAATACTTGGTAGTAAATTCCAGATTTTGGTCTTGGTATTATTCCTGATTTTAATCCACAAAAATTAGCTAATCCTGTTATGAGAGCTACTGGAATAGATGTTTTCAAATTGCCATTTATTCTACATTGCTTCATATGTTCTACAGCTTCTGGAGGTAATCTAGCTAACTAATAATAATTAAAATTAATAAAATATTCAAATAATTATTGATACCATATATAGTTTTAAAATTTTTCTTAAATTTTACTGCATAATTTCTTTTTAAATTAATTTATTTAATATTTATTAAAGAAGATCTCTATTTATTCTACATATAATATTTATTCAAAATATTTCACATTTTTCCAAACTTCATAAAAAATTTAAATTTATATAAATAATGTAAATTAATATTTTATATTAATAATATAATTTATATTTTATATGTTTATTTTATAGTGTTGCTCACATTTGAATACATGTAACATATTCAAAAATAATGTATCTTATTTTAATTAATTATTTTTGATGAAATTATTAAATAGATTTCACTGTTATATTTATATTCATATATTTATTTTTTTATTTTTTTTAATATAGTAATTTTTCGATTTTTTAGAAATTTTTTAAATTAATCACTATATTGTTTTATTTTACTTAATGATTACATCATGATAATAAGTTATAATTTTTATACTTTCTAAAATTTATAGATAAATTAAAAGACAATATCTCAATACTTGATCAAAAGATTTACAACAAATTTCATAATTTTTTTCTACCATTAAAAAACTAAAAATTAATAAAATAAATGTAATTGAAATACTTTACTATTTCAGTAAAAAATCCTTCTTTCAACAATTACGAAAACTACTTACAAGATTTTGTTTTTCTTCAGGTGTTAAATGTAGTTCTTTAGATAAACTCATTTTTTAGAATGAATATTGTTTAAATATACTAAATGATAAATTTTAACATGGTTTTTAGGTTATAATTGTATCTTGATTCAGTACTGTCTATACACACACCATTTAACTTGCGTGAATTTTAACGTACAATGTCTAGTTAGAAAAATTACAGGGATACATTACTGTATGTGATTTTTATGTTATCATCAAACAAAAATTTAAAAAATAAAAAACTAAAAAGTTAAATGTTTTGGAAATATATAAGAATCGTAAGATAAATCGAAAATAACATTTTTTGCGTATACTGGACCCTATATTTAAAAAACAAAAATATCTTTAGCGCAAACGTCGAATATAATTCTTATTAATTTGTCCTATGAATTGATACGACTATTATTTTAATGAGTCTTTTTAAACCATCGTTATTTATTTGCCTTTAGCAATTTCATTAAAGGAATAATTATATTAAAATATTTTAAGAATCCGTTACATTTTCGGCTTTTACAGGCCAGAATTCTACCATTATGAGAAGAAGAATGGTACTTTTTTATTGTGAGATGAACTGTAAACATTTATATTTATTCAAATATTAAAAATATATATTTATTTAAATATTACGAATTATTTACCCGCTTTATTAATGTATTACGTAAGATTTTTATATAATTTACATAATTTCTTGTAATAAGTTCTTATGCTATTCCGATTTTATTCATTTTAGAAGAGAATTCGCATCTAAATATTACGTATGATTATAATTAATGATTAAAACGTTTTCAAGGTATAATATAACTCATAAAACAGATAGTTCAAAAGTATTATTTACTGAATATAATCTACTACGTAAACATTTTTTATTTTTTAGGAACAATAATATCTAAATGATGTATTAATGAAATTTTAGAAATTTGTTCATAATTTATTTCAACTTTTTTATTACTTCAATAAAAAATTATTATAAATATTAAATTAATTACATAAAAACGAATAAGTACGTATAAGTTATTTTAATTATAATTTGATGCAAACAACAAAATAAGTTTAAAATAAACAATTTAAAAATAATAAAAAATTGTTAAAAAGAATTTTTAAGATAATTATGTGTAAACTTTTATTTTTTTTGTATATTGATGTAGTAAATTCGCATGGACTTTTAAATTCTTTGCAATATTTCTTAACTTTTGACATTTGCAACGTGATTATTGTAAACACTATTACACTGAGAATAACATAGTTTTACCCTCAAAAGCTTTTTATTAATAAAAATATTAGTTTAAATAAAAAAATCTTCAAATTTTATAAAAGATTGTGTATAAAAAACTTGTTTAAAACCAATATATATATAAGGAGTACTTTGACTAAAAAAATTGTCTTCTGTTGATGAAAACACAAGTTTTATATGTATTAAAAATAATGTGTGCCCTTTATGTATAAATTATTAAACGTATTTAATACATTTTTACAGAACCAAAATTTTCTTTTTTGAAATTAATTTTGAACGAAAGGGATGATTTTTTTGATGCTGTAGATTTTATGAAAAAAATATGTAAAAAAGTTTTTTTTTATATTACAATATAAATATACAAAGTATTTTTAAATACTTGTATCACACAGTAGACTTTGAAATAAAAAGAATATTATAAGGTACAATATATTTTAACTATATTTATTACAAATTATATTCATATAAACGTTAAACTAATCATCATAATTAAAAAATTTGTTTTACTAATAATTAAATTCATGAAACTGATTTGAATTTAAAAATGCTTTCATTTAATGTTTCTATATTTATTTAACGCTCTAAATTATACTCTTTTATAATCTTACATAGAATAAAGATTTTCTAATTATTTATATTTATTTATAAAAACTCGCATAGATTAATACAATTTCATTTTAATCTTTCAATTTTTATTAGAGCATATAAATCTGATTCGTGATCTGTTACAAAATGTTTTTAAATAAATTATTAAAACTTGAATATATGAATCTTGTACTTATCGTATGTTTAATCGATAATCTTTTATTAAATTTGTAAAACGTTCACATGCTTCAACATAGAAAATAACCCTAACAAACCTCTTCAATTACAAATGCTGCCATTCAATACTGTAATTTACAAATCACGCGATTAAATATATATTTTTATATTTACAATAATATTTTTTTAAATATAAATAATCAAATATAAAATAAACAATTTTATATATTTTTTGTGTAGAATAAGCGAATAATTAAATTATTATTTGTTTTCATTGTATCTAAAATCAATTTAATATCTCATATCTAATTTTACATATTTGTGTTTTGATTATACAATAGTTTTTCATATATTTTTTAATTTTTTTATGTTTGATTACATTTTATTTATTATATAAATTTTAGAAAATGATATATTTTTCTTATACTATTTAGCTTTATTTGAACATCTTAAAATAAAATTTGAATGTTCGCGCTTTACAATTAATATGGTGTCTATCAAACTGTTTATGCCTATACATAAATATATACACATGTAAGATTTTGTTTTTACTTGTACAGTGGGTTTTTTACCTCGCTTTTATACAGTGTAATTACAGTGTATATTTTTCTAAAGGTAATTGGATTATAAATGTTACTATTTTATAAACCTAAGAGATTTTCTTTTTAAAAAGATTATAATAAGTATTATAAAATTTAATAGATTTCGTATAAATATTTAAAATATTTAAGAAGTGATTAAATGAATAATCGTAAAAGAAATACGTACGTACAATTGTTCAGCTGCTTATGAATTCGTGTAATTGTAGGTTAAAGGTATGTTTATATACTTAGAAATTGATTTATCAAAAAGAAAAGAATTTAGTTTAGTATTTTAATTTATCTCAAATAAAGTAATATAAAATTATGCTATTTATCAATCTCCTAAAACTATAAAATAAATAAAATTTATACAAGATTTTAGGAGTACAATGAAGATGACAAATGTAATACACAATGAAGAATAAAATGCCACAATTTCGTAGAAAAAAATCTACCAAGTCATTTCCTGTTAAAGTTTGTACCTTAGATGCTGAACTTGAATTTAATTTGGAGGTTAATTTTTATCAAATTACATTATATTTATATAATAATTTTAAAAGGTTATAAATTAACTCAAAAACATTTACTTTTAGTGGCGAGCAACAGGAAGAGATTTGTTTGATTTGGTATGTCGTACAATTGGTCTTCGAGAAACGTGGTATTTTGGTCTTCAATATGAAGATTCAAAAGGATTTATATCATGGTTAAAATTAGATAAAAAAGGTTAATTATAAAATTTTTAATATGATAATTATTGCATATTATTATAGTTACCATATTAATTATATTTACTTCTAGTACAAGATCAAGGCATTTCACAACAGTCAACAACGCCATTTATGTTTCTTGCCAAGTTTTATCCAGAAGATGTTGCTGAAGAACTTGTTCAAGAAGTAACACAACACCTCTTTTATCTACAGGTTAAACAAGCTATTCTTTCAATGGATATTTACTGTCCCCCAGAGGCATCTGTATTGTTAGCTTCTTATGCTGTTCAAGCAAAGGTTTTTTGTGGATAAATAATATGAATAGTAAATATAATTTACAGTACATAATTTAAAACTTTATTTTTAGTATGGTGATTATGATGAAGCATCATACCAACCAGGAATGCTTGCCAGTGAAGATTTATTACCTCAAAGAGTTATTGATCAATATCAAATGACTCCTGAAATGTGGGAAGATAGAATCAAAATTTGGTATGCTGATCATAAGACAATGTCAAGAGATGAAGCAGAAATGGAATATTTAAAGGTTGCACAAGATTTGGATATGTACGGCGTTAACTATTTCCCTATTAGTGTAAGTATAATGTATTTCTTGATCGTACAAATTTGTTTATTGATTTGTTAATTTGTTTCACAGAATAAAAAAGAGACGAATCTTTGGCTAGGTGTAACAGCTCTGGGACTAAATATTTATGAGAAGGAAAATAAGCTGACACCAAAAACGACATTCGCATGGTCAGAGATACGGCATATAAGTTTTGACGACAAAAAATTTATCATCAAACCAGTGGACAAATCATCGCCAAACTTTGTCTTCTTCTCGCAGAAAGTTCGAATGAATAAACTGGTAAAAAAAAAGTCTGATGTTGGGCACTGGGTGAAGGGTGGCTTACAGGTAGCTTTAGGTTTGGATGAGCTTAATAGTGACAAAGCTACTTGCGGCTTATTTGTTAAGATTTTGGACCTGTGCATTGGCAACCACGACCTGTTCATGAGACGTCGAAAACCAGATTCCATGGAGGTCCAACAAATGAAAGCTCAGGCCAAGGAAGAAAAATCTCGGTAATGTTTCGGACATTTCTATTAACAAAGCTTTTTATTTCTACATTACGTAAGTACAAATTAATTTATATTTAAATATATTTAATATATCAGTTAAAAATATGTAAGTTTATTATTTTATCTTTTTTGTACTTATTGTGTATAAAATATAAGTATATCATATTGTCATTTTATAATATATAATATGAATAATAAATTAGTATGTTGGTAAAATGTAAATATGAAGTAAAATTAATTTTTGTAAAATTATTCAATACAAAAGGTGAGAAAATTGAAAATCTAGATTACGGTAAAGTTTTTGACAAAATTTTAATTACAACAATTTCATCTAATTACATGTGAAGTTTATGCCAAAGTGATATAATTGAGAAATTAAAATTTTTGAATAAAATTAGTTATTTTTATCAGGAGACAAATTGAAAGGAATAAACTGGCTCGAGAAAAACAACTTAGAGAAGCTGCTGAAAGAGAGAAAGCAGCTATGGAACAAAGACTGTTGCAATATCAAGAGGAAATAAGACTTGCAAATGAAGCTCTTGTAAGCACTTAAATTTTATACATATAGACATATACATTTTTAAAAAGTTTATTAAATTAAAATATTACATAAAATTTTATTCTAATTTATTAATCAGTCTAAAAAATCAAAATTATATTAATTTGATATAATCTTGTAAATGATTAAGGGAAAAAACAAATTAAGTTTACAGTTTATATAATTTTAAGAGATAATAACTTATTACATTTTAATGATATTTTTATTTAATTATGTTAAAAAATTGGTTCTCATTTATTTTACTTTTTTAAAATATTTGTTCAATTAACAATAATATTGTAATTTGAAGATACTAATAAAATCGGCAATTTTTTTTAATAAAAAAAAACAAACTTATAAGAAATTTCTAAATTGCATGTTTTAATTTATACATAAAAAATTATTAAAAATTATCATTATTTTTAATAAAAATATTAAAACTGAAATCAATATTATACAAAATTATCGGAGTAATTGAATATCTCAATATAAATTGGTTTCGAATAAAATATTTAATTTAATTTTAATTATTAATTAAACTAATTATAAATGTTACAAAAATAGATTGAAAATATTGTACATTTAAGTTATAAAATTAGAGGAAAAAATTTTTTTTATATAAATGTTTTGACAAAGATAGTAGATATTTCTGAAAAAAGAATTTTGTTAGAGATCTAGTTTTGTTTTTAACGTTTTTTATACTTTATTTTAAATATATGTATGATGAAAAGTATGCTTTTATAAAGACTTTTTTTTATTAATTGAAGAGACGATCTGAGGAAACGGCTGATTTATTAGCAGAAAAAAGTCGTGTTGCTGAAGAAGAAGCCATGCTTTTAAGTCAAAAAGCTTCTGAAGCCGAACAAGAAATTACTAGAATTAGATTAAGTAATATGAAAACTGAAGAGGAGAAGGTTCACTTAGAACAAAAAACCAGAGATGCAGTTCGTCTTACAGAAATGTTAGTACAAGAATCCGAAAAACGAGCTCTCGAAGAAAAAAAATTGAAAGATGAACTTTTACGAGCTCGTATAGCGGAAAAAGAAGCTAAAGAAAAATTATTAGAATTTTTAAGTAGAAATGATTATACTTCAGCAATAGCAGTAATTATTAAATTTTTTTAAATAACAACATAGTTTAATTTTGAAAGCATTATTTTTATAAATATTTATTTTTCAGCCTGTACCAAATCTTTTTCCGTCAACGCAAGTTCTTCCTTCAGATTTACAAGCTGATTTACAAACACTTCAATTGGATTCTGAACCTTTATCATCCGAAGTTAATTGCTATGATTTGATTGCGGATGGAGATGTTGATCAGCTTTCTTTAGAGATTGAAAAAGAAAGAGTTGATTACTGGGAAAAAAGTAAACATTTACAAGAACAATTACGTGAGCTTCGTTCTGAAATAGAAGTATTAAAAGTGGGTGAAAAACAGTGTGAACTAGATCAGCTGCATGAAGAACAAGTACGACTTGGAGAAAATAAGTATAGCACATTAAAAAAAGTGAAATCAGGCTCAACAAAAGCCAGAGTTGCCTTTTTCGAAGAATTGTAGTCATTTTTTCATAGAGTTGAATGCTATAATTTTATATAGCAAACTTTTCATGTTCCATAGCAATAACAATTTTCGGAAAATATAAACAATAACTGCTATTTTGGCAATTGCGAAATTTTGTATTATACGTATAATATAATTAAATATGAAAGTATATTTGCATAGCGTTTGGAAGAAGAAAAAAGCAGTGACTTAGGCTGCAGTATCCATGCGCATATGAGTTTACACTTGTTATGAAAAATGTGAATGGAAATTAATATACAAATTGTTATTTCGATTTAGAATTTTAAGCTTTTTATACTAACTACCGGCTTATCTATTTTTAACTTTAAAACATTTATATGAAGTACGTCATTTTATTAATATTTTGTTAGCTTATTACTTACATTATGAGTCTAATTTGTAAAATGAGATCTAATTTATTTTTTAGATCTTGGTAGATTTTTATGTAACTATTTCTTTTCAATTGTGAAAATATAAATATTAAATATAAATAATAGTACTCATTGAACAAGCGCAAGATTTATTCATCCTATATGTACAATGTATTTACTCTGACGAAATATTTTGTTATACTTTAGAGAGAATGACTGATAAAACTTTCATAAAAAATGAAAATTAGCGAATGTTTATACAGTAATAAATATCTATTATTTATACCATTAAGAAGTGCCTTATATTATATCGTAATTATTTTATGATAGTCAATTTTAATCAATAAATTTAATGAATTAAGCATATATTTTTAAGTAAATAAACCGACCATATGCTAGACAATCATTAAATTATTAATGTATTTATTTTGTAATTTTATAATGTATTAAAGTTTTAAATAACAATTTTTTTATGTAATGTATAAACAATATCACAATTTCATATTTTTCCATATTTTTCTTTTAATTTTTTTTTTATTTAAAAATAAAAGCACTAGAAAGCTAATAAATTATTGTATTAAATATTAAAATGTGTGGATTAATAAGTGTAAGTATAAGGTAAATTAAATTAACATACTCTTTTTTGAATATTTATATTCATTTTTATTCAATGTAGAGTCGAATAAGATCATCTTCTTTTGCTGGATAGCCAGTGATTGGGCATTTTTTGTTTTTTCTTATTTCTGGTAAAATACATTGATAGCAATACACAAATCCAGAAACAGACACTGCTGTATGAATCCGAGGGATCTTTCTACAAATTGGACATATACTTTTATATTGTTTAGCGAATTGTGGTGTCTGAAATAACAAATTGCATAAAATTTCAATTAATTTTTTTAATATTAAATTCGTATATTAACAAAATTTAACCACCTGTGGTGGAGGTGGAACTGGCAATGTCATTAAATTAAAATTGTAATAACGTTCTTGATTCCACCAACGGAGAAACTGAATAAAGAAAGCACTAATTTCAATAGATCTTACAATAGTAAGTCTTAGTACTTCTAATCCATTATTTGTATTAATATTTCCTTGTCCTAATTTTTTAAGTAATTCAATGAAACTTATTTGTTTATCATTATTTGCATATGTCAAAGAAATTGACAGAAGACGAAGAGAAAGAGTTGGATATTTTGATATATTTGATAGGTATAATAGATATTGATAAAACGTAAGTATTTCTTTTGCTACATGGATAATATTATATGTCTGAATTAAAAAATATTTCCATTTTCTTTCAGCTGTCTAAAAATGTATATACGTTTTGAATATTAAATAAAATATGTATTGTAATTTAACCGTGTTAATTACCGTATTTAAATCAAAATTTTGGATTTTCCAGCTTTCAAATTTTTTTTGAAAATATGGAATGAGAACTAAAATTATGAGCGAGAGTTTAAGTTGTCTATTATTAAGATTTTGTTTTAATTGAAAATCCTTTAAAGAAATACGTTTTAATCCATAAAATGTCTCAGAAAATGAACCAGCTGTAAAAAAATGTGTTACTGTCATTCCAATTTAAATAAAAAAAAGATTTTTTTACAATAATTACAATAATTATTTAGATAATAATTTTGTAGAATACTAGTGAATACAAGATAAATTTCATCTGACCACTTATAAACCCAAGCATATTTTTCCGGATTGATTGATGCTAAAAACTGAATAAAAGTTTTAATGGTTTTAAAAAATTTTATCGAGTACTTATATTAAAAATATTATTAATTTGTTACCGTTATAATTTTCTTTGAAACTGGTTCAAGTGTTTTAGCAAGTAACTTATGAGCAGCTATTTCAAAAATTGAGGGTTTAGCAAATACAGTTCCTGTAAGATGCGCACCTCGTTCTGCCATTACTTATTAAATTAATATTTTTCTTACACATTACAAAAATTTTTATGTATTTAAATTAAATAAATATTTTTAATAGACAATATTGTTTGGATACTTGATACTACAAAATATAACCTCTTATAAATATTTTACAAAGATGAAATTAATACAGTATCATTTTTAGACTTTGAATATATCCATACAAACTTTTAAAGCAAAGATGAGTTAGCGCTTTTTGTTTTCATAAAGTTAAAAATACGTAAATTATAATATATCATGATTACACTCGGCTGAATATAAAAATTGAAATATATGCAATAAATTGTCAATCGCGCCCTCTGTAACTGAAATCCGTACCTTTTTCATTAGATAATTTTTAACACAAGTTAACCGCTCCTATTATCTATTTTTATTACTGATTACTTTGTACATGGGAATTTGTATAATAAGTATTTACTAAATTCATGTTAAAAAGTTAACGTTATTATAAATGATTACTCGAAAAAAGTTTGATTTAAAACATATAATAGTACAAATTTTGCTATTTACATGTTTCTTGCAATATGTTCAGAAAAGTATGTGATATTCGTGCAATTAGGCAGTGTAACCTAAAAAATGTAGAAGAGAAAAAAAATTATTACTGTATTCAATAATGTAATGAAATTTTATACGAGTAATACTAATGATATTGAAATGGAAAATCATTCTGTACACTATATGCAACTTTCTCTTGATTGTGATGAGTTACCATTAATCTCAGTTGGCACAACAAAATCATACATGGAAAATGTAAAAAAAAGGCCAGAAATAATTGTAGCAAGTAATACTAGGGGTGGTTTAGCCAATCCTAGAGCATTATTATTTTTAATACTGTGGTATATATTTAGTGGTTGTACTCTTTTTTTAAATAAATATATTCTTTCTTACATGGAAGGTGATCCAACTATATTAGGTTATTATCAATCTATTAAAATAAATTTAATTTATGAAGAATGCATATATACATATATGTGTGTATGTGAATCTATTGATATTTTTTAATAGGTGCTTGTCAAATGTTGATGACAGCAGTTTGTGGTTTCATACAATTGTATTTTCCTTGTGGTATGTACCAAGCAAGGCCTCGATTAGCAAGGCCACCAGGATTTTATAAACATATGACATTAGTTGGATGCACAAGATTTATGACGGTAGTATCAGGATTAGTTTCATTAAATTATGTTGCTGTCAGTTTCACAGAGACTATTAAAAGTAGTGCTCCATTGTTCACTGTTTTTATTAGTAAATATTTATTAGGTATTTATTATTGTTTTATTCTTTTAAAAATTTTTAAATTAAAATTATAAAAGATAAAAAAATTTGTTTTCAGGTGAACATACAGGTTTATACGTTAATTTATCATTAATTCCAGTTATGGGAGGCTTAGCTCTTTGTTCAGCAAATGAACTAAGTTTTGATTTAAGAGGATTTGTAGCTGCAATGGCTACGAATTTAACAGAATGTTTACAAAATGTGTATTCAAAGATGTTAATTAGCGGTGATAGCTTTAAATATACGTAAGATAATATATCATTACTATTTATAATTGTACAAAATTATGTAATTTTTTCAATCATTTAGACCTGCAGAACTTCAGTTTTATACAAGTTTAGCATCAGTAGTAGTACAAATTCCAGCATCAATATTATTGGTAGATTTATCAACATTAGAACATTCCCTTGATATGCATCTATTGACAGCATTTATTTTAAATGGTGTATTTTTTCATTTTCAAAGTATTACAGCTTATGTACTTATGGATTATATTAGTCCTATAACGCATAGGTATATTTCTAGATTTTCTAAAATTTTACATACATTTAAAATTAATTTAAACTTTTAACAAATCCTTGTTTTCTTTTAGTGTTGCAAACACTGCAAAAAGAGCTTTTTTAATTTGGTTATCAATACTATTATTTAATAATCCAGTAACAGGTCTTTCTGCATTTGGAACATTTTTAGTTATAACTGGAGTATTACTATATAATAAAGCTCAAGAATATGATAGAGTTAAAAACATGAAACATCGATATACATCAAAAGTAAATTTACAATAATTATTACATTTTTAATATACGAAAAAAGAGATTAAAATAATGTACAAATTAAGAGGTTAAAATAATACACAATATATAAAATCATATATTATAAAATTATTTATTTACATTAATTTGAAAGCTATCCAGAACCTTAAACTTCCGTAGTCACTTGTTACAAAACAAATCATAAAAGTTCTTTATTTAGTCAAAAAATTACAAAGTAAAAATATCAAATTAATTTTTTTTATTTAACTTTAACGATAAGGTTATCAGTAAAAATATTTTTGAATTTTATTAACTTAATAAAATTAGTTAGAATCATATATTTGTTTTTTTATTTATTTAATTTATTTTAAGAAATACAAAATTAAATCATTAAATTTTTTTTTTTTATATATAAGAACAATTAAATCGAAAATTTTAAAATAAGTTTATTATAAGTAGTAATATCGATTTATTTCAAATTTCCTTCATATTTTATATTATTATAATAATGCATAATAATCTTTGAATTTAATTATTTGAAGTAAAAATAGTTGATAAATAAAAAAATAATTTTCCGTTTCAAGTTTTACTTCTAATTATATAAATATGAATTTATATAAGTACAATTTGTTTCCATTTTATTCTTTAAATATTATATTTAAACTGGTATTGCATAATACTGTTTTTGTAACTTAAATTTACTATTTATATTACTTATGTTACTATTTTTATGTCTTGATTAAAACTTTTATTTAAACAATGTTTACTAGATGATATATTTTTAAGTGCAGTGTGTTTATAGTAAAATATAAAGTTAAGTTTTTTTACGTTATAAGATTACAGAAATTTGCAAAGAAGTAGTGATGGAAAGATCATTCGTATTTAAACAAATTATGAAATTCATTCAAGTAAAAGTAAGATTTACACTTAAAATTTTATAAAATATATTTAAGATTTTGGAAATAGTATAAAAGAATTATTGCAACTAGTTCATTATATTATCACAATTTTCGATTGTGCTTAATAGATAGGGTTTCAACTTAGCTTTACAATTTTTATATTAATGTTGAATTGCAACCACCTATGATTTTCATTTAAACTTTTTTTCTTAATTAGTGAATTAGAATTTGGAGCTTAAAAGTTTGTTTAATCATTCAATAAATAACTATAATAATTAGATTGATTTAAAATAATATTAAGAATTTCAAACATAATTTTATTTTATTAAACAAAAATAATTTAGATAATTTAATATTTTTCGTTGTTACTATACTATTTTTAAATAGACGTTTAATTTATATATACTTTCAGAATTATTATTAATACAATTTATTAAGAAAATTTATTAATTACAAAATTTTAAACTACAATAAAAAATAGTTTTTAGATTTATGAAGAATAGAATTTTTATAAAAAAAATATTTTAAACATAATGCAAATTTATTATAAAAACATCTTAATTAATTGTAAAAGAATTAACGTAAAAAGTATTTGGATTATTTTGAAGAAGAAAAATTGAGTAAAACGAGATGATATTTGTAAAACTTATTAATTATAGCTATATATATAATTACAAATTAAAAATTATGCAAAAAAATTAATTAGAATAAACTGAATAAAATAAAACATTATTTTTAAACGATCTTTTGATTTTTTTATATACTTTAATATTTTACATACTCTGTTATGGTTATAGATTCTTTTCATTATATCAAAATTACATTATATAATTACCTTGTTTAATATTTCTAACAAAATTTAGTGATGAACTTTTTTAAAAATTAATTATAATATTAAAGGATATAATTTTTAAACTGTCTTAAATCCACAAAAGTATTTATTTTTAGTGATTGAAATTAATTCTTAATTTAACTTTTTAATATTTTACTGAATATACAATGATAGTAATTTTGAATTCAATTTTCTTTATATTTCATGATTAGATAATATCGTGAGTAGCAAAGGTATAATTATGAATAATAATTTCAAGGACTATAAAGTTGATTTAAATTAATATTTTTAAAAATTAAAAAAATAATAAAATAAGATTTTTGAATATGATTATATTGTTTTAATTCAAAAACTTTAAACGTAAAAAAATGTTATTAAAAATTTATTTAAAAAGTTTAGTTTTGAAATAATTTATAATTACAATTTTTCAATTGTATTTTAAACTGAAGATTTTTAAATATAAGATTATATTGTTTTAATTCAAAAATTTTAAACGTAAAAAAATGTTATTAAAAATTTATTTAAAAAGTTTAGTTTTGAAATAATTTATAATTACAATTTTTCAATTGCATTTTAAACTGAATTTAAAATTTAACTCGTTTTGAAGTAATGAATTTAAATACTCTTTGAATCAACCACTTTTAAGATTGTTTAGTCTAGCTAAAATATTTTATATAGTTACAATATTACTTTAACAAAGCAAATTGAGTTAATACTCTGCATATAAAAATCGTGACTGTGATTTTAAAATTATAATATAATTTCACTGTTACTGAAATCATTTTATAAATCAATATAATTATACTTTCATCGGTGAATTTATACTAGAACTATGAGGTAAAGAATCACGCAAACTTTCCGCTCATAGATCTCTATTTAAAATTAAAAAAAGAATACACGACATACCTCAATCCATCCCAATTAGTTTTCAATTTTAATCTTTTTTTATTGCGACACTGTTACCATCGGCTTAAGCTTCTATTTTCTATAATTTTAATCTTTTTTCATGGAATAAGACATCATGTTCCAGAATCTAGTCGATTTTGCAAATGTTAATGTGGTAACAAAAGCTTCGACGTTTGGGATTTGCTTCAGTAAATTCTACATTCCAAAAAATAGCACAATTCATTGTTAGGTTGCACCAACAACTAGTTTAAAACTTGCGATTCGTGTAGATGAATTTTACCATTATGCGAAAGCTTGCATAAAATTAAAACTGAATTTATAGGTAAATTTGACGTTTAAGCTAAAGACTAAACTAATTAATTTTCCTCAAAACTATGTACTAAGAGAATTAATCTCAATACTGACGCGGTGTTCAATATACTTTTTTTAAAAAACCACATTTCTAAGGATACAGGTTTTCTAATTTTAAGCAAATAGTTTAATTCATATCATTCTTCTGCATATAATCAAATTTATGTATAAAGTTTTAAATGCAGTGTCAATTTATAAGAGAGGAAAGGAGTTTGAACATTTTCGCAATTTGAATACAACGCAATCTATAATATTATAATAATTTGCGTATGTGTATGTTAAAGAACTTTATTGTCAATAAACAAAATTTTTAATATGATTGATTATACACTGTAAAAATTTAAAAAGATTTTCAAACATAAAACTTTAATTTCATTTTTTTAAAAATATTTTCACATTATAGTTATATATTTATTAAATGAATAAAAATATTCGTTTTATTAAAATATTCGATTCATTGCATTGAGCATTTTAATGCTTGATCTAAATCAGCTATAAGATCTTGCTCTGTTTCGATTCCTACTGATAATCGAATAAGTTGATTATTAATTCCCAGTTTATTTCTTGTTTCTTCTGGCACTGATGCGTGTGTCATTACAGATCTGAAATACAATTATTTTGTATTTGTTAAAACTACTTTTCATGTGAATATATCATAATTTGATGATTTTTTAAAAATAAGATACAATTGAAAACTGAAATTAATTTCGATTGAAAAATTTAATGTAATTATATATTTAAACGTCAATGGTAATGATGAAATTAAATGATGAACATAAATAATATAAACAAAAAATTTCCTCATGCTGATATATGTTAAATTAGTTGTTGTAATAAGAAATATGAATGAGTTTGTTAAAATATACTGTTTAACGGCTAAAACTAAATTTAAAAATAATTTAAAATATCAATAAACATCATAAAGACATAAATATAAAAAATATTGTTAAATATTTAGTTACTTGTAATTTTAATTTTTTAAATTGAAAACTAATTAAAATTGGTTAAAATATTATTTATTGCAACTATAAATGATTGTTAACTAAAAATGAAAACAATATACATATCTTAAGCATATTTCGGTAATATATAAGAGTTTTTGTTATAATTTATAAAATTTGGATTGAATGATAATCTCGGAATTATTTGTGAAATTTGGGATTTTATTCATTGATTACATTTATATTATTAAAACATATCTTTAATAGATTTGGATATAAATTTATTATAATACATATATAATTTTAAAGAATTTGTTATGATGAATAATTAACAAATTATTCAATGATAAAAAATACAGGAGCGCTCGAAAAAATAGATTGTGGTGGTTTCGCACTGTTGATTATCTTACATACTATCCAACATATAGTATTTTTTACATTTTTGCGTATATTTAGGTTTATCTATATATTATATAAAATTCCAGAAAAATTTAATTTTTAATTTTTTAAGAAACCTATGCAAAATGTATTACAGTTGATAAAATTATAAATGATTTGGTTAAGCATTAAATCAAAAGTGTGATAAATCTCTAATGATTGTAAAAAATTAATTTTTTTTTTATTTGAAAGCATCAATTTATAATTAATTTATCAATATTTAAAATTTTTTATTTATTTTTTTATATAATAGGATAATATAATTTTAAACTATCAATTATAAAATAATTTTTTCCATTTTTAAATACGTAAACAAACATTCTGAAATTTTTTTTTATACGTACTATAAGCCAAATTCTATGGTACAAATACATTTTTCGAATTTTTGCAAATTTTGTTCTTATGATGATTAAATGATTAATTTTATAATACAATGCACTATTTTTTTACAGAATATGACTAGAGTAGTCTATGTATAAACGTCTTTAGTCTTTTAGCATGTTTATCGTATGTACTTATTATGAAAATAACGTAAGTACTTGGACTTTACTATGTAACGCTGCAAATAACAAGTAAACAGATGGTCTTGAAATAAATATTACTTGTGTCATAAATGTCGTACGAAATCGATGTTAAAACATTTTTACGTGATTGAGTACACTTTATTTTATTAATAAAACATTCTTTAGTTAGATGGTTTTATTCAACATTTCAAATAAATGAACGTTATTTTTTTAAAATGAATTTTAAACCTTAATCTTTTTACTAAAATCAAACAATAAAAGGTAACCGAATTAAAAGGAAATAGTAAATAATAGATGATAATAAGAATAATAGTCTTACTAATCCTAACTCGAACAAATTATTAAATTATAAAATTGTATTCTAAAGATACATGAAATTATCTATACAATGAAAGTACTTATAGAATAATAAAATATTAAAACTCTTAGTAATCGTTCATTTTTAAACAATTTATTTACAAACTTTTATAATTTAGTTGATAAATTACTTTTCTTTATGTTTTTAATGTTTTTCATTTAAAATGAATAATTTGTTCCTTAAAAATTCTCATTCTAATTAATATGACTTCGTAATTATATAAATTTTTAGAATTTTTAGAATCATGACAACTGCGTTAGATAATTAATTACTCTTGCGAATAAAAATATTAATTTAAAAGTCCTATAAAAAAAGATAACTTTTAAATTATGTAGTCGTGAAATATGAACACTTTCTAATTTTCACAAGAACTTGTACACATGTACGAGTTTTACAGGGTATAAAATTTCATAACATTTATTAATTAGACTTAAAATATTTGACCAAATATGTTTTTAAATTTTCATTCTAAATTAATAATTTTAGTTTATGAAATTATGTATTACTAGACAAGGTATAATTTTTCTAACTAATTTGGATTGTATACTAATTTCGGAGTAATAAAATGAAGTGAAATTTAATTTCAGTTTAAAATTTAGTTATTATGCAATTTAAACTCTTATATCAATCATAGAGTATAATAACGTATATTAACTCACGGCAATTCAGCTAATGATTCATAGCCTCCAAGTGATTCAGCCAAAATAAATATTTTTAAAGATTTTAAAAATTTATACGAATCTCCTTTGTGATAAAATGAGACCATACCACTGTGGCCCGACATTTGTTTAATAGCTAAATTATATTGCGGGTGTGATGGTAAATCTGAAATTAAAAATATAATTTTTATTCTCCTTGTATAAAAATAAAAAATTAATATTAAAAAAAATGTAATAATCTATTGCTCACAGGGATGTATCACTTTTGTTACTAAAGGGTGACTTTCTAAAAATTTAGCTACAGCTAAACCATTTTTCATGTGTTGTTGCATTCTTAGTTCTAATGTCTTTAGACTTCGATTTACTAACGCACAATCGTACGGTGATGGAACAATACCCATTGCTGAAAAATTTAATTATTAATAATGTTTTAATAATAATATTGCATTATCTATATATAATATAATAGATAAACGTAACAGGAATTATATTACTGATACATAAAAATACCATTTTGTGTAAATCTTAATTTTTCTTCTATATCATCTCGTTTTGTAATTGCAGCGCCCATTATAACATCAGAATGACCATTCATATACTTTGTTAAGGAATACATAGAAATATCTGCTCCAAGATCTAATGGTCTCTTTGGTAATAAGCGTAAATAATTTTGGATACAGTTTTATAAATTAAGAAAAATTTAATATCCTGATATAACAAATCACTTACTTGAAAATAACACGTGGCAAATGTATTATCTACTATAACATAAATATCAGATCTGGTAGCTTTAATGTCTTTAATTATAGCTTTTATATCAGCTAACTTCAATAAAGGATTTGTTGGGCTTTCGATCCAAATCATCTAATAATTACAATTACAAATAATGTGTTAAAATCAGAATTAATAAATAAGTTTAAAATAAATATATTATTAACAATATATTTTTTTAAAAGTTAAAAACATGTTTAATTAATTTCATTATATATTTATAAATGAAATAATATAATACATTTTTTATTAATATCCAAATATATTACCATTGCAAGGTTTAAATTATGGAAGTGTATTACGTATTTTTCATTTTAGAAAAAATATAAATTTTTTAATTAGGTTTTTTCTTTTTATGAAATATATGGAAAACCATGTATTTAACTAGATATTTAGAAAGGTTAATTATTAACAACAATAAAGGATGCTTATTGTTTATACTATCTATTTCAAAATTCGGTAAAAAATATAATGTTATATCTAGAGAAATATTGAAGTTTAATAAAAACAAGATTATGAAATTTTCGTAAATAAAAAATGATTTTATTCAATTTGAATCAATTTTAAACTATGGATATGAATTACTTCTTAAAAGTACTGTTATACAGATAAGGAAATTAAAAATCTTATTTTTGTATTCAGATTAAAACTAAATTTATTATCATCTGTTATTAACAGTAAATTAAAAATATTTTTTTTCAAGTTTTAAAATAAAAAACTAAGTACGAGGCATTGAAAAAATTGCGTTCACTTAAATCGATATAAAAATCTTTATTGAATATTGCTTAAAGTATAAATGCTGCTATAATGTAATATTACTCATTGACAAACAAAAACGCATGCAAACGAGTTTTGGCACAAAAATAGAAAGTATAAAAAGCGTACAAATGCGTAAAACAAGATTTTCCAGAACGTAATTAAATTTAAAAAATAGGAATAATAATAAAAACATAAAATTATAGTTTTTATCTCGGCTATAACTTATTAACATTTACTTTTCTTTGCTATGTCAATTAATGGATGCGAAATTTTGGCATTTTTCATTATATAAAGCTGGATCTTTTTAAAAAAAATTTTTGCATTTATAAGTTCTGAATAATACATTTTTGCTAATTTACATAAACATAATTATTATACGATGTTATGTATTGTTATTATAAATACCCATTGATTTTAAATACGAAAAAGACGATGCATTTCATTGATGAACAATGTAACGAAAAATATTAAATTATTATTTTATTATTATTTTTTTAACTTACACATGGGAAACTGAATATAAAAAACTCACATTCCTGTCTATGAATATCTCTACATGTATACAGTTTTTATAATTAAAAAAATATTTATTGATAAATTCAATACCAAATTGAATATTATGATGGTGTTTCAATTAGGTCACGCTACTAAGTTTAATATACAAAAAAGTTGTCCTGGTTTTCTTGGAAAATGCAATCTTCGACTCTCGAACAAACTGGTTGATTATAATCAACTTCGTAAAGGTGGGAAATTTTAAAAGGTACTTTGGCAGCATAAAATATAAGAAATTATTTTTATAAAAAAATATTACTGTCTTATTTAGAAAAAAATCTTAAATCAATATAAAATAGCTTTGGCAATTCAATCGATAGTTCCGCAACACAATCACAGCAACATTACGTTTAATGTAGAAAATGCGACAATAGTAAAGATCGCTAATCAATTAATACAATGTATTGGATAGAAAATATTGGAAAATGGGTTTAAATAAAAAAAATTAATTTATAAAATTACATAAGTAAAAATTACTTCAAGGGTGAGCTATTAAACGTTAGCCATCTACGAATCTCAGAACTATCTTTCCTTTTATTTAAAAGATAATTTTATTTAGATAGTATATTAGAGAGAATGTAAGCTGACACTTACGTAAGGTACCGGATATAGTCGATTCTTAATTTTTTTACTTCTGTTCACTATCCGAATCGCAACTATTTGCTTATAAACAAACAAACAATGCAATATGTAAGTGTGAAGTATGCAAATAAAATGAGGAAAGAGCGCCAACCCGACGAAGATTCATTACCGATATGTTAATTATTGAATATCGTATCGACGTTTGAGTCAACTAGTAAAATCAAGTTTAGTTTACACGGTTTTATGATACCTTGCTTAATTCTCTCGAACTTTAGTGCTCGCGGCCCGCACGCACAACGATTCTTGATTACTCTTTTTTCTCTCCTCTTACACTTTCCTCCTTACGTCTATCGCGGAAGATGTTCCGCGATGAGGCAACTTTGCCTCTCGAATTTTCTGCAAGATAATATACAATATAAATAATAACAAGCTTATGTCTAATACAACAAATTGAAGAAGAGGTTTACAACGCTATTATACACGAAAGCGCATAACTAACGCAATTAGAAAGTAATGCGTTATAATCCATTTAAATATTATTCAAGTCAAAAGTATTTTAATTTAATATGGAAATAATAAAATTAATTGAAAAATTGTTTTCCTTTAACATAAATATATTTGAAATATTATAAAATTGATCTAGAATTGGTTATATTTGTTTTTAAAGTTAAAACAAAATTGACTTGAAATCGAAAAAATTGTATAATCTATCGTTGTGTTATTGGTAGATGTTGTACAGAATAGTTATGTAGAGAGAAAACCATATCTCATTTTAATAACTTCAATTTTTTCTAATGAGTATTATATTTGTTGTTAAGAAGGTGTTTGAGATAAATAAAATACCAATCAGATACTGCATGTTTATGATAAAAGAAAACAACTGAAAAATTTTCTCTTCCATTTTTGATGGAAAATAATTAGAAAAAATATTTATTTGGCCATTGGCTAAATAAGGAAAAAGGTTATAAAGTACTGATATTGAGGTTGAATAGAAAAATCATTAATTAAACGTCCTTTTTTAAATTTCATATAAAAAATGTCCGAGTTCTTAACCTTTAGCATTCCTTAAAAGTTTCGATGTTTAAAGTCGTACATGTCAAATGGCTCTAATGTGTATAAAATTATATAACGAATATAATGAATAAAGATACAAGAGAAATATACATTAAACGTACCTTAGTGTTGAGTTTTACAGCATTGAGAAAATTTTCTATGTTACAAGTATCAACAAATGAAACTTCAATGTTCTGCTTTGAAATACAGCGTTGAAAAAAACGATTAGTACCACCGTAAACATCGTCACCACATATAACATGGTCCCCTGACTCAAGCAGTGACATTAAAGCAGTTGTTGCACCGAGTCCCGAGGAAAAGACTAGACCATATTTTCCATTTTCCAATGCAGCTAGGCAGCTTTCCAAACAGTTTCTACTTGGATTACCACTTCTTCCATACTCAAAACCCTAGTGTAAAAAGTAATGATGGTGTTTATTTATTTTATGTAGAGTTGTATTACACTAAGCCTAAGTTTAAAATTTGTTAATTAAAAATTTCTTAAAACTTCTTAGATGCACAGTACATTTTCATTCATATCATACATAGTTACATACAATATTAGTATAGTTAGGTTGTATTAAATTTTGTAATTTATTTATTATTTTTTGATAATTTAACGATTGTGTAACATATTACATACGTTACTAAATAAATATTTTCAATTATAAACATTTAATGTTTAATATATTTAATATTATTCTTTGAAAATAATGACTGTTTGTCGGAGTTACTTTCCAATACACTGTAAGATTATACATTGAACCGAACAATTAATACTTTGGAAAAAACGTGATAATAATATAATATTACATATAATAATATAATAACAATATAAGTATTACATGTTTAAATCGAAATCAATTTTTTTATTTATTCGATAATCACTTATGAACGTTGTTTTATACTTTTCCTTATATATTCTTATATTAAACACCTTGTAGATAATATTAATATTGATAAAAAGTGAGGGAGTATGTGTTTTATTATTTATTTGTCATTGCACAATCTACATATCCTTTTTCTCTCTATCAATGTATTTCTTTTCATTCTTCTTCGTATATGCATTTTTTCTTATATTTTTTGTATTACTACATATTTTACTTCAGTTAACAGCAGTTCGATCATCTTTTGTTAGAAAAATTATTTTCGTTTTTCATCTCAATTTTTCTCTTTTTTACATTTCTTTTATACTAACTTTCTTCTTCTATTTTCGTTTTCAATCATTCTTTTAGAATTCCTATTTTATCACAGTTTCTTACTCTGTTCTTGAATCTAATTGCTCTTTTATTTGCCTTCACTTCTATTATTTTTATTGTTTCTAGTATAATTATGCATTTAAAAGTATTTTTAACTAAATTTAATATCCATTTTTTGTATTTGTATTGTACCTTATCTATTTCTTCATAGCTCTCCCATCTCTATATCTTTGCTTCACATAACAACACTTTTTTAAGGTCGGTAAAATATTTTCATTTCCATCCTTATACCGTCTTCAAACCATCTATTTGTTGTACTCCAAATGTTTCCTATTACTATATTTGTTTTTGGACTATGACTAAAATTATGTAGTATATATACATTATATTTATAAGAAAAAAATAAATGAAAGTTAACGCATAAAATAATTGATTTTTTAGTTTTTTTTTAATTTTTATTCCATCATTTTATAGCGAAATATAAAAATGTATTTATCGATAGATATTTTTTTATGCAAAATTTTTTATTACACAAGATGGAGTAAATAAGTTAAAAATTTATTTTAATTAAAAAAAATATAAGTTCTACTCAATAATAAAGTAGTTTATATTTGAATATGAAGAGTATTATTAAATAATTAGATGAAATAATGTATCTTAGTAATCGAAATTATATTTTATTGGATTAAATTAACTTGATTATAATAATTATCAAATAATAATTAAGAATTAAAAATTATAAATTGGAAAGAAACTTTTCACGTTTAAACATAATATTTAATGGTGTAAACGAATAAATAGTATTTGAATTTATAATAATATATATTTCAAATTAATAAAATTAATGTAAATGATTCTTACTCGATGTTGACCTGGTCCATCTTGGCGAAAAGTTGTTGACATAACTAAAGGTGGTACCACAGAACAATGACTCCATTGTTGAGGATCTTGACCTGCATGAATAGCTTTCGTTGCAAACCCTTCTTCAGCGTATGTAGGCATTTTTATCTAACTGTAAATATAAAGAAAATAAATTCTTAAATTATAAATAAAAAGAAATATTACTTTTTGCTTGCCATAAAATTTCAATTATTTTAAAAATCAGACATAAATTTTTTAAATTTAATATAATTTTTATATAAATATTTTATATATTTAATATTCTATATAATAAAAAATTTTAGAATGTAAAATAGATGTTACACTCACATAATAGTTGTTAAATTAATTTAAATATCTAACAATACAAAGCTTATTCAAGCTGTTTATTAAATTAAAAAAATTTAATCTAAAATTTCTGTTAGTTGAAAAGGAAACAGTCACTTCGTTTTAAACAAAAAGTTATATAGTTAAATTATAAAATATGTGAAAATATTAAATTATATATAGATAAGATGAAAGATATTTGATTGATTACTCATAAAAATAGAAACTTTTTTTTTACAAAGTATTATAAAAATTTTTATTTAAAACGTTGTCAATTATTATAAATTTATGAAAAACTTTCATAAAAGATTTTAATCATTGTTTAATAAAATTATAAAGTATTTTATTTTATCTTCAATTTTTTAATATCTGCATTATCAAAGTTATCACATAATCTGCAATTTTAGATTATTTATAAAAAATTTAATGTAATGAAATATTAAATAATTAAAAAGTTATTTTTTGACATCGACTTTTTAAAATTAAACTTTGCTTGAAATTATTCATTGATCAAATTTTCAATTTTCTAGTAATATATAAATCACAACTGCTTTAAGAGTTGATTATAAAAGTATAAGAAATATCACGAATTTATTTTGAATTCTCGTTTATTTATACAGAATTTATATATATATATATGATTATTTATGAAAAATAAGTTTTTTTAAAAATATAATAATTTTATACGCATAAAAACACACACATATAAAGAGTTAAATCTTTATTTATTAGGTAAGGTTTCATCCAAATCTAACAGCTAAATCAATCAAATTTTTAACAACTATAAAGTCAGAAATTTTATCGCAATGTTCCTGTTTTAACATTTTTTGATTAATTAAACAAAATATATACGTAATAATTTTTAAATATTTTAACACATTTTATAAAGTATGTGCGTTTTTTTCATTCACTTGCAGGTCTTACTTTAATTATGAAACATTATAACATTATTTCAATAATAAGTTATACCAAACTATCAAAAATATTAGTTTTCCTAAAAAAAAATTAGTTTTTTAATGTTTAATTCTTTAATTTTTACTTATACATCTCTATTTAGAGCATAATTAAAAATTGAAATAACTTGTTTAGTATTTGATAATTTAATACAACTGATCTTTTTGAAAAGTTTTACTTTATCAATAAATTGTGATTTATTAAACTAATTTAAATACATGTTTTGAATATTACTATTCAATAATAGTTAAAAAATCCTAACAAAATGTTGAAAAAGAATGTGATATAAATATAAAATATTTAAATACACGTTAAATTTGTGTACTTGAAATCTAACTATGTCATAAATAAAGATCTATTTTATAAACTATTAATTTATTTAATATTTCATTGTATATATAAATTTTTTGTAGTGCTTAAAAAGTAAAAAATAAAATAATAAAAGATACTTCTATATATTTAATCTATTTACTTTAAATTAAAATAAAATATTTTTGTTATAATTTTTATCTTATGTACAAAAACACTTCTAAATATTGTAATAAAAACTTTTAATTTATAAATCTTAAGTAATTCATAATATTATCAAAAATTGTTTTTGACAAGCTTTAAAATAAAAAATTCCACTTTCTGAAATTCCTCTTTTAAATTTTTTTAATAATTTAATTTTGAATAGTTTTATATATTTTGAAAATTTAGTATAATTATTCTTAATAAATTTAATATTTTACAGTTTAAATAGTTATTTTATGATATTAAAATATTACTAAACTCATTGTACTATATAATTTTTAATTTGATTGACAAATAAAAATGTGTATAAATCGCAATTATGTTAATTCATTAATAACTTTAATTATGAATATCATAATAATATAGTTTTATAAAATGTATCTTTTCTCTAAATTAAAAAATAATTATTATTTTATTTAGTTGTACCATTCACTTGCGTGTAAATTGAAAAATATACACGTGTCAATTATATGATATTCATTTTGTATTTAACATCATTTGTTTGGATTACTTCGTGGCAACATCTGAAACGTATAATTAACAAAGTAAATGCAATTAATATAATATGAAAATGAAATTAGCAAAAATTTGTTATGATATGGAAAAATCACCTATTATAACTGATAATTTAAAATGAATTTTAAATTAAACGTAAATATATATACATACTACATACGTATATGTATGTTTATGTATAACTAGACTAACCTTTAAAAAAGCGTGGCAGCATAAGTAATAATAAAATGTATTTCCTTCTCGATGCCCAATGAACACTTAACAAACTGACGTCTTATATGCACTCTATAATTTTAAGTCATTGACAATTTGCCGTTAAATAATCGATGTTGATAATTTAAGAGATGATTTTGATACTAGAATATGATTCTTATAGCCTTTTTACATTAACTTCGTGTAAATTATGTCTAGTATTCTGTGATTATAGTACCTCACTTTTACCGATTACAAAACTAAATATGACAAAAAGTGACGAATTGAACATAATTACACAATTGCATTTTTAAGTTATTGAAAAAATACATTTAAATATTAGAGTAATCTTTATACGCTGTCTATTAAAAACTATTAAAGTTATACATTTTCTGAAATAAATTAGTGTTTCCTCGTGCTATAATCTATTAAAAATAATAATTACACGATAATATTTGATTAGTGTTTTTGCGCATCTTTGTCAATTCCCATTTCCAAAAATCTAGATAATAATTCGACAAGCTAGTCGCTAATCTTTATTTATATTATACGAAATTATCCTGGAATAACTCTTTGAAGAGGACGTTAATTTTGAAACTTCGAATATTAAAAAAATACTATTTAATCTTATTTCTATCGTAGTAATAATCCTAACAATAATATTTAAGTAAGAAAAAATTTTCAATAATTTTTATAATAAAAATGAAGTTATATCATATATTTTTTATAAGTTTCAAATTTAGCGCCTTCTTTGAGGAGGAGGCATTCGACTTCAAAATTTATGTAGTACCATCTCTGAAGCATATATGTATAATATAGTTTATTTATAAAATTATTTATTAATAAAATGTAACTAATAAAATGTAAAAATATAACTTGTTACTTTTATGAACAGTAATTGTCGGACTAAAGTAGAAAAATTAACCGTATAATATTAATAATTATAATTTTTTCCATTATTATTATTATTGAATAATAAATAATAATAAAAATTTATACTTTTATACAGCTCGTACATATAAATACTATTTCTTTCGGAAAATACGAAATTTGAATTTTATTTTTAATAAATATCCTACGAAAATTGCTCCAACATTCTAATTTATTTTTTAACTAATTTAAAATTCAGAATTTTCACAATTTTTTTTCGTATTTGAACACGAAAACTCACAGCTTTTTTTTATATATATTTTTGCAATTGATAGAGGGCTAATCTCATGAAACATACTTTTCGTAACATTTGCAAATTTGTGTCACAATCGTCAAAACTATATCGTCAAAAAGTTGCTCGCTAATCCCTCATTAAAACTCGCGGTTTTTAAAAAATGTATACAATTAATAATTATATTATTCCGGTATTTTCACTATTTTAACATTTATATCACAATTTACCACTATCAGCAATATCATCAGTTCGTATAAAAATCATGCATTTTTATCCCGTGCCGTTTTAACAAAATCAATTATTAAAATTATTTTTTTTATCACATTTTAATATTTTATTTCTATTTCAACTAGTCTATCTAATAAATTTATATAATATTTTTACATGTTATACAGTAGCTATTTAGATTTTTTACATATCACTGAACTTTTTTATTTATTTTAAAAATAAATTAAAAGTTTGATTCTCTCTTTTCATATTCTCGATTAATATAGGCGCTTTTCTTATATCATTTCTGCTGCATTAAAATATGATTATAGTTCGAAGCTTGACCACTAGGAGAATCTTTATCAAATTGGCTTCACTTTTCTAATGTCATTGAACGATGTGATTCCATCATTTCTAATATTATTTTGTATTCTTATGTCAAGATTTTTATTTGATTCTTCTGCTCTAGAAACTAACCTCATTAATTATAAATTAGCCGGTTGCGTTTCCATGTGTATTTTAAAAAATAAGTTACCATTCGAGTCTTAAGTAATTTATATATTGAAAAATAACAAAAATATAATAGTGAATGTAAAATATTTCAAATATGGAAGAAATAATATTAAAATTATTAGTTACTGATACGGCAATTATTCATCAGGTTAGTTCTATTTTTTATTAATGTATTCATAATTATCTGTAAAACACGTGTTTCTGATTTACTATTGATTAAAATACAATAATTTTCTTTACGTCAAGACTAAGTATATTTTATGACTGCTTTATAAATATACTATTTATTTTATTTATAATAATTATGAATATTCAAAAAGTTCATGTGTTGCATTAAGTAAGTAATTAATATTATAAGGAATTTTCATTTCAATTCACTAATTTTATAATTTTATTTATCAAAACTGTATAAATCTTAATTATTGTATTATAAATTTACAAATTTCTTTAGATTGATACAATATTTATTATATAAAAGCGATATGGGTTTTTCACTTTAAGATTCATATTGGTAAAGTAAATAATTCTTTTTTTTTTCTTTAGGCTACAGCACAGCTTCGAGAAGCATTTAAAATTCAAGAAAGTACACAGCAACTTTATCAACTTATTCTTTCTTCAAGCAATCCACAGGTACTATGAAATATATATCTAATAATTGTCATTATAATTATACCAATATCCATTTTGATCACTTTTTTTACTTTAAGGTCAGGCAGTATTCAGCATTATTATTGAGAAAACGTTATAACAAATCAAAACATTGGTTACAATTAACTCAAGAATTAAGGATAGAATTCAAAGCTATCCTTTTACAGGTAAATAAAAAATATTTTTGTTTTAAATATTCAGAAAATAGAAAAAAATGTTTATTTTTATCTAGGCTCTTATACATGAACTTGAAAAATCAGTTAAAAATGCTGTTGCACAACTTATTGGAGTTATAGTAAAACATGAATTACCACAAAATGGATGGCCAGAAATTATGCAGTTTATACGTCACTTATTAACTAGTGAAAATCTAACTAATCAAGAAGTAAGATGAACTGTATTTTTGTTGATTTAATTCTAATAATATATGTATATATATATATATATATATATATATATATATTTATTTATTTACAGTTGGGAATGTACACCCTTTCAATAATGACTGAAATAGCGCCAAACGCGTATTTACCTCATGTTCAAACAGTTATGGAATTATTACACGAAACACTAAATAATTTTTCTGATTTAGCAAATCCAGTATCATGCTACATTTTAGATACCTTGTTACATTTAATTCCACTATTAGAAGGAAATCAGATTGCAAGTATAAAATTACATAATTCTTTTATATCTTTTACAAATTTAAATACTCTAATAGTAAAATTTATTCAATAATTTAGATGGTCAATGCTTACCATCAAATGGTACCTAAAATAATCCAAATAATTCAGTCATTAGCTGTTGTAAATGAAGAAAAAGCAATTAAAGGTTTTGAAGTGTTAGATGAATTATGTGAATGTGCAGCATCAGTGATTTCACCACATATTAAAAGCTTAATTGAAATGTGTCTATTCATTACTAATAATAAATCTTTACACGATGATCTCAAGATAAAAGCAGTTGTATTTATAGGTTGGCTTGCTAAAATAAAGAAAAAAGCTATCGTTAAACATAAGTTGGTTGAGCCTATCATAGGTAAGTAAATATATACTACTATATCAGGTAAGTATGAAAACTAATTAATATAATAGATTTTGCACTTTGCTTTAAGAGTACATAAGTTTGTTACAAATTCTTAAATACTTTTCAAAAATTATAATAAGGTATAGAAAAATTAAATTTTTAATTAAAAATATTGATTCTGTTTAGTGCAATTGAAATAAATAATTTGATAATAGTGTATTTATATTTGAATAATTAAAAGTAAAAAAAATTGATTATAATTTCATATAAAAGAGTATTGTATAAATTACACTAATGTTTTGATTCAAACTATTTATACATAATTTAAAACAGCAAGGTTGAAAATATTTCTATAATACCATATCCTTCTTTTGTTTCGTAGATATGCTTTTTTCACAAATGTGTACAAAACCAGATGATGAAAATCAAGAAATTTACTTTACTGGAGAGAATGACAATACACCAATTACTAGTGCAACTCAAACACTTGATTTGTTAGCATTACATTTACCTCCAGAAAAATTGCTTCCATACTTGGTACGTATTAAAATGATTGTACAATGTTTTTAAAATATTAGTAATAGTTTAATTTAAAATAATTTTAGTTAAAACATATTGAGCCGGGACTTAAAGGTACTGATGCTCATGCTAAAAAGGCATCCTATTTATCAATGGCAGTACTAGCTGAAGGTTGTTCTGAATATATTCGAAATAAATATCTTGAAACTTTTCTTCAATGTATTTGTCAGGGTATTACGAATTCAGCACCTGTTGTTCGAAATGCAGCTCTCTTTGCCCTAGGACAGTTTTCAGAGCATTTACAACCAGAAATAAGTCGTTATGCAGATGAATTACTTCCCATTCTTTTTCAATATTTAAGTCAAATTTTTAGTCAAATTCAACAAGAGAAAAAAAACTTACATTCAGTAGATAGAATGTTTTATGCCCTAGAAATTTTCGCAGAAAATCTTAGCGAAGGATTATTACCTTACTTACCTACACTTATGACAATACTTTTTGAAATACTTGCAGACAACAACAGTCCAATACATATATGTGAACTTGCCTTAAGTGCAATTGGTGCTGCAGCAAATGCAAGCAAAGAACACATGCTTCCATATTTTGAAAAAATTATTAACATACTTCAACCATATTTAATAATGGAAAAACAGACTGTGGAAAATATGTGCTTACAAATACAAGCAGTAGGTAAGATAAATATAATGTAAAAATCGAATTTAGGCTTTTTATGCAGTATACTTACTAAATTTTATTTTTGTATATTTTTGCAGATTCATTAGGCGTTTTAGCAAGAACTATAGGAGAACAAAATTTCGCTCCATTAGCTATGAAATCTCTTGAAATAGGAATGAATTTATTAAAAGGAACGGATGATCCTGATTTAAAAAAATCTGTATATGGCCTACTAGCATCAATTAGTATAGTGGTAAAAAAAGAAATGTCCCTAGTTCTTCCAGTTATTGTAGATCACATGATTACAAGTGTACAAAGTTCTGAAGGAATTGTGGTAATACATTAAGTTATTATTAAAAATATTTTTATTTAAAAACTAAACGTAAACTAAACATGAACATTTTTTAGACTTGCTTTAAAGATGATGAAAATTCAGAGTATTTAGTTTATGAAGATTTGAGTGATAGTGAAAATGAGGAAGAGGATATAGAGAACACTGATAATGAAGATGAGGATGATGATAATGACGAGGATTTTGCTGGTTATAGTGTAGAAAATGCTTATGTTGAAGAGAAAGAAGAAGCTATTTTAGCTCTAAGGGAAATTGCTGAACATACTAAGTAAATTAGCTTTTATTAATTTTATACATTAAATTCAAATTATAAAAAATTCTTTTCAACTCTTAATAGAATTTCTTTTCTATAGAGAAGCATTCATACCGTATTTAGAGAGATCTTTTGAAGAGGTTTTCAAACTTGTCAACTATCCACTAGAAGATATAAGAAAAGCAGCTGTAGATGCATTAATGCAATTTTGCATTAACTTTTCGAAAATAGAAGCACATGATGGTAAACAAGCCACTCAAAAAGCTCTTACTGTATTTATACCGAAGTTGTCTGAATTAATAAGGCTTGATGAAGAAAGAAATGTAGTTATGCAGGCATTAGATGCATGTTCTGAATTACTTGGGCAGATGGAGTCTGATATTGTTATTGGTGCAGGTCATAAGGAGGCTATAATGAACTGTATCACAGACGTTATGCTAGGTAAGAAATATATAAAAATGAATATAAACATATGTACAAACGTAGATATTGTATACTATTATAGTAGAAATGTAATAAATGCATGTTTTCATATTATTTTTATTGTATTTTCCATAAAATCTATAAGTTACTTAATTATCTATGAATAAAAGTAAATAAACTGTAGTGTAGATTTAGATTCATATATACTTTTGTATCACAGTCTAATTCAATATTATTCTTGCTTTTCCTTTTATTGAAAAAATTATCTACTATATTAAATCTTGGATTTATTTACAAGAATTGTATTCGTGTTTAGTATTATGTAAAAGTAAAAACACTTTTTGCATTGATAAATACTTTACTTCATTAGTCTATTCTAATTTCCTTTCATCAAAAGTACATTGGTAATCAAATTCGAAATTTAAACATTTAATAAAAAGATTGTTATAAATAAGAATAAATTAGTTGTATCATGTTGACATTGAAAGGATCAACTTATATCATATTTGTTTTCGTGTAGCTATAGCAGTTTGTCATTTACGCCAATTATCTGTTGGGCAATAATATTTTTATATACCTAAAACTAACACCTGAGAGTCATTAATTTATCTATTTCCCTTTTAGAAAAAGTTAAATTCTATTTTTAAAATTTGCAAATGTATTTGAGAGATGTATTGCTATTATTTAATAAAATCGATTCTTTTAATCTAGAGGTCAAAGATCATATAAAATTTGAGCTTCATAATATAATAAAAAATAAAAACGTATAAAAAATTTTTCGAATAATTTTGTTTGATATACCTACACAATATAGGTTGATATGCATGTAAAATATCATCAAAGGATCTCAGATTATATCCAAGAGCTTCTCAATTTTTTAAAGAGAATTACACAAAGAAAACTTTAGAGAATTGTAGTTCTCTTTACGTTGAAATTTGTTTTTCAATTTATGCTATTATAATTATTATTTTCAAATTTTTTTTAGTAATGATATAGTCTATTAATTAATATTTTAATAATAGATCTATAATAATTATACATTTTTCCACTTCTTATTACCTTATCTTTTTGTGTTTTTTTTTTATAAATATAAAAGTTAATGAAGTAAATAGTCATATTTATATCAACTATTTCAAAATTTTACAATTGACACGGTTATTTTACATGGTATTTTTATATTCGAGTTACCGTTATTATTTTCACATTTAATATTAATGCAATTCTTTTTTAATATATTGTATATGACTTATGAATGACCATTATCTCTTCTGTGTATACTTGATTTATTTATCGCGAGTCATTTTTATTTATTTAATTTAAAATTTATAGATTATAATTAAGTGAGATACATTGTAAGTAATAACATTTGACTATTATCATCTTTGTAAACTTTTTTCCTTCCCTTGCGATAATTTTATACGGTTTAGTTGAAAGCTTATGCATTTTTCAAAATTATTTCAGATATTTGTATTATTTTTTTTTTTTTAATTTATTATGAAACAATCTTTATATTATGATTTTCATGTACCTATAAACGGTGGCAAAACTTTTAATTTTTTATTGTATTTAATTAGTTTTAATTAACCAATTTTACATGTAGTTGTGTACATTATAATAAATAATATCTTTTAGAATTTATTTTTTCTCGTTTTATTTAACTCGTATATGATATACATTTCTATTGCGATTTCATCTGGAAATTAGCTTCATCAACGAAAAAAGAGGAAAAAACGGTGCATACTGACATATATTTTAAAACATGAATAAATATCCTTTTTTATGTTAAGTTTACGGTTTGATTTAACTTTTTTGTGTTTATTATAACAATTGGAATAGAAAATATTTAATGAATTTTAAGTAGGAGATCTAATTAATTACGCGGTGATTTAAAATGTAAAGAATACAGATATAAACTTTTTGAAATAAAATAAGATCAAGAAGATACATTATTTAAATAAAACATTATTATAGATGACATTTGACCAATAATAGTTTTTATTTTTATTAATTAATCACATATGTACTAATGTACATACAATTAAAATTAATATATGTTCAAAATTTAAATTTCATTGAAATTAAGAAAGTTGCTAATTCAGATAGATTTTTGTTACACGATAACTTTATAATAGATCTTATCCAGTTTTATGAGTCCTGTTTGTAAATATCATTTACTTTTTATTTTTTTAAGAGCGATGAACTTGATAATAAAAAATTATGCCTTATTTTCTTATAATTTTTAAGGAGTGTGCAAGATAGTAAAAATTGAAGATGTACAGATAAACAGTAAAGAAGTACTTATATTGTCGTTTTTTTTTTTACTTATCCGAAGTGTTAATAATCAATATTAATTTTTTATTTCTAATGTTATTTCATAATTTTTGTAAGACTTAGTAAACCTCTTTTGTAAATATTTTTATTGTTAGAATTGACACAAGCTTTTTAAAAGTTTTTTACTTTTATCTTTTTAGAATTTGTTTTAAGAAATGATAATTTTTTTCTATTTTTTTTACTTGGGATTATTAATTTATTTTTAATATAGATACTCATTTCCGTCATAATATTTTAAAGTCCTAAATTATTTTTTATGCCATCAATAAAACATTTATCTGTATGATTGATTATATTTTTCTAATATTATATTTAGGATTATTAGATTAATAAACTATATCCGCGTTTGATTTCTACAATGTTCTTTTGAGCTGCCAGTAAAACATCTATCCTTTATAATTAAGATATTAATTAAACTTAATTTATTTCTTTTTACTATCTGATTGTATATTAGAGGAACACTTATCTTTGTGATAACTTTTTATAAAGTGTTATACAATAATTTCAATTAGAAGCCCATTTATTTTCGTTATTTGAATTTATCGTAACCCGCGAAACTACCGTTAAAAACATTACTTAGTGGAAAACATAATAATAATAATAATAATAATAATAATAATAATAATAATATTATTATTATTATTATTATTATTATTTATTTACTAAAAATTTATACTTTGATAATTACACTTTCATAAATTGATTAGAACTAAGTTACATTTTACTTTATTCACAATTAAATATATTTCATAAATTCTCATTCATATTAACATTTCTTTAACATATATTTATCTTTTTTCTTTACTTTTTTATTCTACTTTCTACTCCTTGTATTTATATTTGTATTTTTACATTTTTTTAAAAATAAAAATAATATTTTGAAAATGCAACTTTAAAAATTCATAAATTATCAATTTCTTATGGAACAATGTTAATTTTCGCAGATTTAATGTGTTTCTACTAAATGTAATCACGTGTTTTATATATTCCCAATTTATTTTAACTCGCTGTGAACTTCCATTTAAAGAGTAGGGTGCAAAATAAAGAAAAAAATGTTTATAGAAAAATACAATCAAAGTCTTTAATGAATTCAAGAGTTTATGTATTATGTTTATGTGTTTACTATTTTTAATCACATAAACATAAATATGAGAAAAATTCATAAATATAAATAACAAGTTTTCGAGACTTCCACATAAAGTGAACATAGTTTTCGTCGTTTTTATTTTAAACAATACAATAATTAATTAGTTGTTATGCTTAAAAGAAAGCTAATTTATATATTTTTATTATTTCTTTAAAATAATGCTTTAATTGACGAATAAAAGTTAAATTATTGCATCTTAATGTGTAGTTTTTATTATTATTATATTACAAGAGTAACAAAACTATACTAACCGAAAAGTAACGTAGTAATTACAAATTGTGTGAAGTGAGTATTATACTAATTTTAAAACGTTTTCCTAAATTTATTTTAGTCATTCAAAATTACAACAGTCTAAATAAGTGATGGAGAAATAAGAGTTAATATCCTTGGTCTTTTCATTAAGGAATATTATTCCACCTGTTTATTATGACATTTATGTACAATAATGGTTAGGATTTAAGAATATGTATTATAAATTGTATTTATTAACACTTTGTTACGAAATATAATTTATATATAGTTATTTATATACAGTTATTAGTCTATTTTTGGTTATAAAAGGTAAAATACTCTAGTACTTAAATGCAAAAAATAAAAGAATATTTATATTTTTTAATTAATAAAAATAAAATAAAAATATCATGGAATTTGGTAAAAAATTATAAAAAATTTAACAAATTAATATTAATGAATAATTATAAATTAACTAATTTATATTAATGAAAAAATTATATATTATATAATGCGATCAATAATTAAATTTTTGCTACAAGACTTCTAATAAAGATTATTTTATTTTTCATTTCTTCATTCACAAATGGAATTTTCTATAATTCAGTTGTATTTAAAAGATTCAGTAATTAATATATGTAAATTAATTTTCTTAGGGCGTACTGAATGTCAGGACCCTGATGGATTAGGAGGTGAAGGAGATGGAGATGAAGGTGAAGCTGAACACGATGAATTATTATTCGAATGTGCCGGTCAGTTATTGACAAATTTAGGAAAAGCTATTTCTTCAGAAGATTTTGCATTATATCTGCAAATAATATTTCCTATACTAATTAAACGATTGGTAGTAACTTATTATATTTTATTTTATTTTATTGTAATTTAAGATATAAAATTTTCAATTAACTATCTTCTTTAATCATAGCTTTATACTTTGTAAAATTATTTACCTCGATTGGTGATTAATTTTTTTTAAACATAACAATATATTTCAAATTTAAGTATTATATTTATTACGTATGTGTGTCTGTATATATATATATATATATATATATATATATGCATGTGTGTGCGCGCGCGCGTGTGTACGAAAATTTAAATATATACTGTTATTTAAGCTTTTTTGTAGTTGAAATAATAATGCATTTATTTATATAATCAGTTTACTCAATAGTAAAATTCACAATCCATTAGATTCAATTTTTAGTTTTAACAATCGGCATTTGTATAATTATATTTGTATAATTAATAGAGTTGGGTATAAAAAATCATACCTAATATACATACCATAAACCTCTATTATATATGAGTATCGTATTTAAATAATTAAAAAAGAATTATATATTATATGCACATATATTTAAAAAACGATAAAATCAATACATATAATCTTAATTATAAGAAATTACAATTTACAATTACATTAAACTATCAAAACGATTGTATCATTATATTTAAATTGATTCACACCAATTATTTATATTTATTTTAACAAAAATATTCTATTTAATTTATAAGATTATATATTAAGATTACGCATTTCTATTTTATAGATCTAATATTGATATTGTAATATTCTAATACTAATGAAAATTTAATTATGATAATAATTATTTTTAAATACGTGTCAATTTTTATTCAGCAAGTTTTTTAGTTTTACAAATCAACTTAATTAATAAAATTAACACTTCGTCTCGGAAAATTATTATTTTATATTTTTTAAAAATAAAATAAAAATACTTATTACATATAAATACGTAAATTAATAATTCGTATTATAAATAATAGGGTAAAGTATAAACAATTTAATAAGTCAACTTCAACGATAATTAAATATAACGTTAACTACAGTATCAAAATAATTTATACTCTTTTTTGAGTTATGAAAATTAAGTAAAAAACTTAAAATGTAAATAGATATGATATAGAGATTCATACATATATATGAAATCTTCTCTCGAAAATGTGAATAATAATCTTTTTCGTGTTTTAGAGAAGTAATTATTCTGAAGCTCAGAGATCATTTAGTATTGGCACAATTCTCGAATGCCTTCCAGCATTAAAACATCAAGTTGCAACATTTGTAGCTGAATTATTTCCAATTTTTGTTAAATTTACAAATGATTCTTGTGACGAAGTTCGTAGTAATGCTATTTTTGGACTTGGTGAATTAGCATTTTATGGAAAAGAAACTGTATATCCGTATCCTTTTAATTAATTACTATATAATAATTGAAATTTTATCAGTAAAAGCTTATTTAAGAATTATATTGAAAGTTTTATTCACTAATTCGTTTATATATGTATATATTTCAAACATTTATTCAGTTCTTCCAGTATTATTTTATTATATTGTATGAAGATGGTAAATTAAAAAAAATAATTAAATATATATATATGTTTACTAATATATACGGAATTAGTTTATTTTCTATTTTTTATAATTGGTTGAAGAGAATATTTATTACTATAATAAATATAATATTGTATTATTTCATAAGTTTTTAAATCGTTTAGTGTTTGAAATAAAAATTTTGTAACATTAAAAAAAATAATCACTCCTACAACTTTAACATTAAACGGTTACATTACTCCATTACTTATAATATTTTTTTTTTAAATTTATATTTGTTACATATTAAACGTGAGACAATGAAGTGTGATTTTTTTTAATTGAATATTTTACTTATCAAGTGTTTCTTCGCGTTATATTACGAGACCAAAAATAGTTCAAAATAGTAGATTTATAGTATTATACATAAAAATTAATATTTGATTCGTATTTGTAAACTTTTACACAATTATGGTTTAAGATGTAGGTTTATAATTTATATAGTTATTGTCATAAATATAGTTGATGAGTCACATTATGTAGAAAATGAATTCGAGCATTAAATATTTTATTAAATAGTGTTTATAGTCTTCTCGAAAGA
This sequence comes from Platyscapa corneri, assembly GCA_018907185.1. Lineage (NCBI taxonomy): Eukaryota > Metazoa > Arthropoda > Insecta > Hymenoptera > Agaonidae > Platyscapa > Platyscapa corneri. The sequence goes on from JACCHW010000011.1 coordinate 209,156, forward strand.
TTCAGTTATATAAATTAATTAAAAAATTGAAATTAGACAGTCTGGCATAGTTGAAATGTAATCTTTTATTTAAGAATGTAAAAAATAAAAGAACCTTTCTTACATAAATTTATTTTGAAACTACAAAGTAAAATTATAGTTTTAAAGATTGAAATCTTTAAATTCTTTTTCAAATATTTATTACCATTTTCTTTTGCTAAAGTTATATATATATAACTTTATAATTATATATGTATATATTATTATAATGTATATATTTAAAATTGATTTTGAATTTTTTTCATGGTTAATATTTTCCGTACATTAAATCAATATAGACATTATATTGAAATATTACAAGTTCTTTCCACTGCAATATCTAGAGAAACACATGGTGGAGCTCGCGATAATATAATTGGTGCTATAGCTCGTCTTATTATTACTAATCACATAATAATACCACTTGAACAAGTTTTTCCTGTATTTGTTAATCATCTACCATTAAGAGAAGATTTGGAAGAAAATAAGACTGTTTTTAAATGTATTCTTGTATTATATAGAAATGGTCATACAATACTGAGATCACATATAAACACTCTTCTGAAAGTTTCTATCGATATATTTGAAAATACAAATATAGATGATGGTAAAATAATATAATTTATTATATTTTTTTAGACCTTAAAATCCTTTTCTTTCGTTAATAGCCTATTATATTTTTGCAGAAACTAAACATATTATTGCTGTTTTTATACGACTTGTTCAAATGGATTTTCCGGATGATTGGAATTCATTTTATGGACAACTTTCATCAGAAAGCTGTGCACACATACAACGTATATTTATGTAAATGTAAATAGTTTTGAAAGATTTTTATAGAAAGAGATTGGTTGTTTAAGTATATTAATATGATATAAAAAATAAAAGTTGAAAAATTTTTCACTAAAAGTTTTTATAAATTTTATTCTTTTTCATAACATTAGACTGAATAAATTATTTGAAATACACAAATTAATGATAATATATATATATATATATATATATAAACAAATTAATATAAATTCATGAACTATTAAATAAGGTTTAAAAGTGAAAACTTTAAATATAAATGCAATATAAATAAGAAGAAAATATATTTAATATTTATGTCTAAAATTAAAATTAACCATTTTCAATTTTATTTGAAATTACTTTCTTATCGTGAAAAAATTTAAAAAACATTATATTAAGGAAAAACTGGCTTTATTATTTTTACATAAAATATAAAAAATATGGATAGATACTAATTGTTAAAATAGATTGTGTATAGTAATGAAACTTTTTCATTCTGTTAATACTTGATACAGGGTAGTTAAAATATCGAGAAAGTACTATCGTTAAGTTAAGAAATAGAAAATATTACTATGGAATAAATATATTTATGCAAATAAAATTTATATTAATACAAATAAAATTTATGGAAAGATGAATTCTACGAATGGCTTAAAGATATGGACAAGGAATCGGAAAAGAATTATTTTAGCAAATTGATATTGTGAATAAATGAAAGATAAAGAAGTTGTAAAAAACACTAAATAAGCTTAACACAATTAACTTCCTCAGTAGTCAAAGTAAAAGCGAAGATTTTTGACTATTGCCGTGTATATCTTCTCTCTGGAGAATAACATTTATATTTGATTAATTGAATAAAACAGATCATTTTCTTTATGTTTATATATAAATATAATCTACGTGAGAAAATGGCAATAGAAAAATGAAATTTAAAGTTACTTAATAAAAGAGAAATATAATTTAAGAAGTATTATACGATTTTGTATGAATAAATCGTAGAAAATAGAAGTAACTAGAGTCTGAATCGGTTACGGATAAATCAATTAATAAGAATCAACAAAAAAGATTGAAGAGGTTCAATGATCGACAAATTTAGGTTTAAAAAATTACAATTAAAATTAAAAGAATTATTTTTAGCTCTAATATATGAATGAAATAGATCAGTTAAATTACAGTTTGAGGTAAGTAAATTATTCTAAATTACGATAGGATACAGTAGCTTTATAATTAATAAGGACTTATACAAGGCAGTAAAGAATCTGATCAATTAAAAGTTTCTAATATAGTAAGAAGAATAAGTAATAGAAAAATCTGTGCAAAATTAATTATTAAAAGTAAAAACACTATACGTACAATTTAATATTTATAAACTAATTTTTATTAGCTTCAATTACATATACTGAATGAAAATTCTAAATTCAGCCATAATAAAAATTTAATTGCACAACTAATTTTTTTTAATATGAAATAGTATTATTTGTTATATAGCATACAACTGTAACGAAATTGAAATATTACACGTAAAAAAATAAGTCAATAGTCCACAAAAATAATTTAAATGTATTCTTAGATGTATTTGTATAATTGAATATTAAATACAGTTTTTTATTTAATGATAATACAAGCATCAATTTGATTAATCAATATATTATTAAACGCTTGATAAAAAAATGAAATATGATTGATTTTTTAAATTATTCTTTTATTAATTTTTGAGTAAAAATAAATATAAGATTTACTTGTAATAATGTTGCAAAATTAATGCAATATTTATTCGCCATTATGAATCATGCTTGTACATATTTTTTTAAATTGCCATCATAATTCATTATTATTTTGGTTTATAATTTTTAATTGTATAAGTATACAAGCTTAATACTACGCTATAAGTCATGGCGTACAAAAATTTTAGTTTAAAAGTAACGGGTTAAAGTAAGTAAATAAATTAAGAATAAATATGATTTTTGTAAACAGAATACAATTATTTATTTATAATAATTGGAAAAGAAATATAATTCGACCAATTCAAAATGTTAAAACTAAAATTTTTATTTATATAAAAAATAAAATTATTTAAAGCGAATAATTAAATTTTTTATAAAATAAATAAAATCGTTATGTTAAAAACAAAGGAATTTTTGTATTTTTACTGTTTTTTTTGTAATGAAATTTATTTTTTAAATAAAGTAAATTAATTTGTTAAAGCTTTTTTAAATATACTTAATAAATTACAGACTAAAAAGGTCATACTTATAATTTTTGTGTGTAGAATATATTCGTTACTTATAGTGAGTGACACAATCATGTATAAAAAAGTCATTAGTCTAAGATGGTTACATACTCAGATGATTATAATTAAACCTCACATGGTTATATTATTTTTTTTACTAATAATTTCTACTATTTTAATGTCGTAAATAAAATTAATTTTTTATATATAATAATTTTATTTACTAGAATTAACTTTAAACGAGATGTTAATATTTGAAAAACTTACAATAAAAATACTGTTGACATTACTAAAATTTTAATACCACAGATTGTTTAAAGTTAATCTATAGAATATAGTTATTAGTAATTTAATATCGTGAGCTATTAACGAAATATATTAAATGTCATATATAAACATGTAATTTTTTTATTTGTAATTAGCATTGATATTAAAATTTAAATTAAAAATATACAAGTCTCAGCTTACTAATGAACAGTTATTTTTAATGAAATCTAAAATGATTGCTTATATAATTAATTGAATTTTTTGTTCTAATAAGTATATTTAAAAGTATAAAATATATTTATAACATAAAATCTGTGTAAAAATAAGGTTTGAAAAACAATTGCATATAATATTAATTTACCATAAAGGGGAATGATAAAATTTGAGATCAATACGACCACTTGTAGATTGCGGATTTTCAATAACAACTTCTTGAGAACATGTTGGTAAAGTTGTAGTAGGTATGTTCTCGTTGCTAATTTTAGTTTTTAAACATTTATGATTAATATCTGACATTTTTACTGTTTCCAACTTTTCACTATTTTCTAATGCAAGCGAAATCGAATCTGGTTCGTTTTTTAGCTGTATGGATTTTTCATTATGAAAGTGTTTTAATGGAATTTCTATTGTTACTTTTTGGTCTTTTATCATACTATCATCATTATTATTAATTTTGACTTCATCCAGTATATTTTGCTTCGTTTCTTTAGCGAGTAGATTTAGACTATCTGGACGGTCGTGTAAGTCCGTATTTATTATTGATGTTGCTGACCTGCAATAAATTTAAAAATATAACTAAAGCAATTTAATATTATAAAAAAGATATTAAAAATATATAAAGGTTGTTAAATTATTTATAATAAAATAATTATTTAAGTATAATATAACAAGAGAAATTCTACTAAATTATTATCCATTGCAATACTTTCTTATAAAAGAGTTTTCCACACCTCGTTACAACCATTAACTATCATTTCATATAAAAGTAAATAATACTATAATTATTTGTAAAAAATATAATTATGCAGCTATTTTAAAATTAATAAGATAATTTAAGTCTCACGTATTTACAAGATTTGTCTATAATAAAAAATATTAAAAAATAAGTATAATAGTTTAATTATTATTATTTATTTACAAACAATGATGTTATTATTTACATAATAGTTAATTTATAAGTCGGAAAGTTATTAAATTTATAGTTATTCAATTTATGGGAAAAAAAAATTACAAATTCAAATTAGCAGAATATTACAAAAGGATTGGTAACTAGAGAAAAGAAATAAAAAAGAAAAGTTTTGGATTATTCAACACGGGGCTCGACAGGTTAATAAGCATTGCTAAGTTTTTTTCTTTATTTTTTTTTCTTTCGATCAAATATTCTTCCCAATTGGTTTTTGTTGGTAGTTTTTCTTCCTAAATTTAATTTAACGTGCCCGTGAAATTTTTACTAATTTACTTTTAGTTCGGCTAAACGAAACAGTAATAAAAGAGATATATGCAGTTTTTATTAAAAATCAACATTTGAATGATATATTTATCTTTTAATTTCTTTTACACGTCGTATTTGTATGGTTTTTTCAAAATCATATTTTTTGTACAGTTTTTGCTTTTATTTTACTATTAGTTGCTCTAAGCTATCCGAAAAAAATGAACTATAAATAAACGTCAATTATAAAAAGAATTAAAAAATTTTCAGAATTTTTAAAGATCAGATTTAAAATCGCAAAATCTTTTAAATATTATAAAAGTAATTATAAATACAATGTATACAATATTTAAAAAAAAGTAATCTATTTTGAGTTATATAATTAACATTTTTATACAATTATACAAAAACTTTGGATGCATTTTAAACAAATACTATGACATTTTAAAAATATATTAATTAATTATATTTTTTTTATTTTTATAGATTCTTTAAAATTTCTTTAATATCCAAATTTTAAAAATTATGATGAAAACAAATTCTTAAATTGAAACTTAGAAATGGTTTAAATTACACAAAATGTAATTGAAATACAATTTTTAAACACTTACGTAATTGCGACAAAAACCCTAGCTCTGGGTTTATGAAAAATTGGGAGTACTAAAGCAAGACAACGGTAAGTCAAGAAGAGAATGAGTTGTTATGCGTGTGTGTTAGATTTTCAAGTTGTAACGGTAAGTATTTTTGTGCTTAATGCTAGATTTTTTAACTTTCTGTTAAAGGCTAGAAAATTTTTATGGCAACTCATATATTGTGAATATGAGCATTGGTTATTTAAAGCATTGTATAATGTGAAGTTTGCAGTCTTCAAAATGAGCGTGAAGACATTGTAACCAAGCTATAGCTTAATATACAATATGAATCCGAATTTATATGAAAGAAAAATACGTACCTCTGATCTTATAATACTTTTTGATCATCCAGCATATTAATCCGAGGATTGAATACGACATTCGATTCTTTGATGACACGATGACTATGCCTTGTTTTTTTCAATATTAAATTTTGGGTGCGTTATACAAAATAGATTGAGATTTCCCTATCCTAGCCTAGATAGACTGCATTATTAGACTATTATTATTTGATTATATTATTCATTCATTAAACCATATTCTTTCGTTTTATTCTAATTGATAGTCAACATGTCAAGCGTAACCGTCTTCTCAGTAAAAGCAATGCTTAAGTTATTTTTACTTTACTCAGAATAATAACAAAGATTTCAACGCGATAGTTTAGAATACAGTGCGTAAGACTTGCCGAAGTGATAGGAAATTTAGTACAGCGATTACTGTATTGTGATTTTGTTTTTAAATAAGAATTTTATTCAATATTACGAGAATTATGAAGCTGGTGTTCCCTTATATTAGATTATACTTGCATCATTATTGCGTAACGACTGAAAGAGTCGCGACTGAAGCGCTTGTTCATGAATAGAGTCACTCGGACTGTTGAAAATGGCAAACAGGTGTTTGTTCCGAAGAATGTTTAAATTCAAATTAGATATATCTTATAAAATTATTCACTAATTTATGATAAAGCTTTGCAATTCTATGAAATTTTGAGGAGACCAGAGCATAAATTTGCGGAAATAAGAGAAGTGATCGAGATGGAATCTTCTTTTAATGTATACGGTTCAGATTCTAAGATACCTTTCAATATTAGATATTTACAAAGCTCTTAATAGATATACCTGACCCAACAGTCAAACATTTTTTAGTTATATTAAAAAAAAATTTCATTTTAAAACGCACATACAATTAACAATTACAATTGATCACCCGGGCTGATGAGGCAGAGTGTTGAAAAAAGAGATTAGTTTAAATTGACATTTATTGCTGAGAAAGTGGCATAAATGCAAATTGAACAATGAGCATGATTCAATAATGTCGTTAGTTTGACCATAAAAGATGTGGATAACAACAAGCGAATCTATGCATGACGACGATTTAACTTTCTTAATTACGTAGTATCATAATCGCCAAGTTTAAAGAGATTTTAGTTGAGGTAATGGTTTATTTTTGATAGAATAACAAATAACCGTAACTAGAAAAAACATCAAAATATTCTATATTTAGTACATATTTTCCTATTAATATACTTATATATTTCGTGATAACATATATAATCTATTTTAATTATCAAATATCTCTTTCAATAATTAAAAGATGAATTTTTCTATACTTTTATATCCTTTATGTCGGTATTCGTTCCTTTACTTTTTCTAGGAATGTGCAAGTTTTGTAAATAATTGCGGTCTACTCCCTTGCTTCCTTATATATTATTATAAATTAATATCATGAATATTATGAAATTAGTATAATATAAGTTTAAAGAATATTAAGGTACAAGGTGCTGTAAATAAAACAGAAAAATTTTTTAAAAAGTATATTTTAACATTAATAATAACTGTTATACATGTGTAATATATTCATAAATAAACTTATACAAATAAATAAGTTGTTATATTTGTGGAGGGTTATGATCAAATAATAGAAAACATTTTTATAGAAAAAACTACTGATTAATAGTTGAGCGAGCTTTTATAAAATGATTGATTTAGTCACTAATTATTTTTGGATTTATTATAATTTAATAAAATCGACTATTTATCAAAATTAATATTAACAATAAATTATAAATTTTATAATTTTCTATTCTAATTTTTCTTTGTTTTAAGTACAATCTACAATGAACCTTAACTTTAAAAATACACTATTAATTGATATGTTTTTTCTTTAATTAATAGATATAATCATTCTACAATTTTTAAAATAAGTTAAACTTTGAGAATTTTATGTACAAATTAAGAAAAAGAAAAATCTAAAAACCAGTATTATATAATAAAATTTACTATAAGTATCTTTATTAACAATACAGAGAATGTAGTAGCTAGCGTTTTTGAACAGATTTTTCTTTAATTTTTCACTCAAAATGTTAAATACTTGTTAATTTATAATTAATCCATTTAATAATAACGCAGAAGATATAGTAATATAATAAAATTATATTTATTAGAAATAATTTAAAAAATAATATTAATTTTTTTATTAAAAGACTGTTAAATAATTGTTGATAACAAAAAATGAAGCTTTAAAAGATTATGACATCTTTCTATACATAATACAATGTTAAAATTACAGCTGAAATTTTAAGTAAATTAATAAAAATTAATTAAAGTTATATTTTTGATAAGTTAAAAAACGTTGCGAAATAATATTTATACAACGTACACGTAGGCTATCTCCATACAACACAAAATACAAAATATATTTTTGAAAATTTTAGAATGATAATTTTCCTAAATAACAACCTCGTAATAACGTTTTTATTTATCTAATTAATTTTTCTTAAATAAATTTAAACTTATTAATATTTTTAAGTCTTATAAAATACATTTTTTACTGTTTAATTACGCATTACTTACTTAATAATTAGTTTAGCAATGTCATGTTCCGTAAAAATGCAACTAATGAAAATCACAGTTAGTGTAATTACTATAATCTTTATAAATAAATGCTTTAGGTAGTTAACAATAATAAAAATCCATATATAATATTAAACAAGGTTATTACACTGATTGCCTGAATATTTATAATTGTAAAAAATAGCAGTGTGTGAAATATTCGAATTGCACACAAATGTAAAATAAACTAATGATTCACCGTCACCGTTAACTAGATGCGTACTTATGTTTACAATTTTTTATTTGTTACAAGCGGATGTCTCTAGTTTATAATCAGCCAAAAATAAACTTCCATCATAATATTTTTAATAAAAAATATGTATGGGATAGACATGTCTCACATTTTATTACACCTAAAAAATATAAATGTTGTAAATAGATATAATATAATTAATTATATAAGTATTTATGTACACTATTAGATATGATATATATATATATATATATATATATATACACACACTATTAGGTATGCACATGCATGTACATACATATATTCATATATATAAATTAATATTTTAATGATATTAAATAAAAAGCTTAATAGCATTTATTTATTTACAATTATATTTATATATTTATTCTGTAAACTAACAATTAACACCGTTCATGATATGAAAGTACCACAGTAAGGAGTACTTCAAAGTATTAAACTTAAGATTAATGCACACTCGCGCAGTAGCAATTCATTATTCGATCCGACAGTTGATCTAGTCTCTGTCTCTCACTCTCTCTCCCTCCTCTTCTTATTTTCACTCTCCCTATCCCCCTCTCTCTTATACGTTTATTTTTCCCATTTGAAATCAAATTGAGATATATTGATAGAGTATTTAAAAAGAAACTTTTTACATGTTTTTTTTACAAGTAGTCTTTAGCCATCCATTACACTTTATTTATTTATTCCAAATGTTAGAGTTAGAGTTAGTTTTTCCATGCAAGCCACCCATTCATTAATTATTCACGATTAAAATGATTCATAATATAATTTAGTCCTTTTTTTATTTCTTGACTTGTATTTTCCGAGCATTCGAATTGTTCAGATTGCGAGTTGACGTTAAATTTATTAAGCAACAGTTATCATTTGCAGTATTTAATTATTAATTATTAATAATATTTAATATGTAATAGATCACATATCTAGATATCAGTTGAATTTTTTTTATTTATATTTCACTAAATTGTAGCCGAATACCAATTCAACTAGTTGGCAATTTATGAATTTACGGTATAATTATTAAACTGTATTTGTGATTCAGAGACAAATACTACCAAGTCATATACTTTTTAATATTTCAAAAATATATTGTCTAATAAGATAATCTCTGAAAAACCAACCATTAAAAAAAAAAATCGCAAACAAGTGTTTTTTTTTCAATGACTATTGCTGTAAATTTAATTTGTCTTAACGGTTGCAATGTATAAGTCTATAAGATTCTACTATTTTATATTGCATACTTTCTAATATATTTAAGAATCTTAGATTTCCCTATATAGGCGCTCTTTTTTACATATTTGTTGAGATTTTCTGTTAATTGAAGTCATTTTTGGCTCCTAATCATTCCTAAAACTCTACAAACATTTCTTAGTAGTCAACATTGTTCATTATTCTTATTTGCATTTATCATTTGCAATAATAATCAAAGGTCATTGTTATTATCTTTTCTATCAATTTTACATACTCTTAGAACTTTTATTATATTTAAATTTCTTGACCGTAATGTATTTTGTTTTTAGAAGTCGAATTAAATATCAAGAGTTTTTTCTCAGGATGTTTCTAGACATAAGTCTTTGAGAAGCATTTAACTTTTTAGCCCGATATTTTTTTTGTATCGTTAAAAATGTCGTCATCAATTACAGATTTTTTTTTAGTAATTTAAAAATTATTTCTATAATTTTGGCGTTTGATATTATATTAATTCTGAATCACCATTGATAGCTTTAATCAAAACTATATTTTATAGATATATATTGTTTGATATATATATGTATGTATTGAAAATTTTGGTTATACCATAATTTTTAATAAAGAAGTAAGACAAATATAATAGTTTTGTATATTTCACATATTCCAATGACGACATCATATAGCTTCTGGAAATTTTAAATACAAAAAAATCCAACTAGGATTCTCTGTTCTAATCAACATCAAAATTATGAGTTGTATGCTTTCGTCCCAGTGTAGTAATGCGCATTTAGTAATTAGAGATTTAGACAATTTGTTAAGTAGTCAAAGGAGAAAAATTGCTTAAGAGTCAACGTACCCAGTTTGAGAATAGAAACTTCGCTTCCATATTAAGATTCGATCAAAAACCTTATAACTTTCAATATTTGTTGTGTTATCATTAGTGGCATACGCAAATGGCCATTTCTACATAGATAATTGCTAAAACAAATTATAGCTACGATTTTAAAACTGTACAATTAAATAAATATATATATATATTTTTTAAATGATTGTATAATATTGTTTAAAAAATTATTTAGAAAATTGCAATAAGAAACATAATTTATAGACTAATGGTCTAGTATTTAATATGGTACGCTTTCGTTGTTGAAAATTAAAAATTTCGCCTAAACCAGACGCTTGATCAGCATAAAGAATTTGTATTAGATAAAAAAAAAGACATCTCCTCTTCAACAACTTTTGTTTCGAAAAAGAATTAACGTCTTTATACACTATAAATTTTTTTCTGAATCTTTCCAGGTAATATTTACAAACGCGCATTCAAGAAAATCTTTTCGCATCAACAAAATATTAAACTCAGAAGATACAAAGAGTCACCCAAAAGACGCAAAAAATAATTAATTTTACTAAGTTGCAAATGTTAACCTCACGGTTTATAAGCTACGGCGCGTAATTGCTCTTTCGTTGGTACTTTTATTCTGCGACTACACAATCCTGCAGTATGAACATATTATCAACAAGCTGTATTGCTTGCAGTAATTCTTGCAATTCTTATTAAATATTAATAATTTATACTTGTCTGTTCTTTAAATTTGTTTTTATTCCAGTTTCCTTGAGTCATAACTCAATTTAGCCAGAATTTATAATAACTGAGATATGTAATTGAATCAGTTACTATTATTAAAAACGTCAATTGATGCATTTATAATAAATAAAATTAATGTGTTAATATTACGTATTAATATTACATAATTTAAGAACACAACTAATTATATTATGCAATTTTTTTTTTAAATATTGTTATTTAGCGAAAAAATTTTTGTTTCGCCGGCTAAAAACTATCACTTTTAAAAATGAGCAAAATTGAATGTAAATCATTACATACATTTTAGTATACCAATTCTACTGAAAATACAATATTCAAAGCTTTCAATTATTGTAAAACTTTCTTTAACCTTGCATTTAATTTTTACAGATTGTGTTTATAGGAATTTTGACATTATATCACGAAGTTTATACTTTCTAATTCAATTTTTGACAGTTTAATGATAATCAATTTTTCGTTAAACTTGATGTTTTTAATGTACACGTTTAAAATATTTTTAAATTTAAGCTCTGTAATTAAATAAATAATGATACAAAAATATCATTACATCGTGATAGTTTATATAGAAAGTTTAAAAAAAGTCACCTTCAAATAAAAATACATTTTATAAAAATTTACATAATTTTAATTTATACTTATAATTAATATATGTATCAAATCTTTTTATCGTTTAGTCATTAAATATTAAATATATTTTCAAATATAATTTTATAAATATAGTAATTGTCTATTGTAAAACTTTATTAAATACCTTATGTGTTCTGAGGGTTGTTCACCACTGTTGTGTTATGTATTATCTAAAAAAAAAAAAAAAAACTATGTTCAATTATTCAACGAAATTTTTTATTTAACTTTTTTTAAAAATAAACGTATGAACTTTAAGAATTTATTGAAAAAATTTGTTATTTAAAATATTTACGTATTAGGATAAAAAATTGAATTTAAAGATATTATGATTTATATTATCTTAATTTTTATTATATTTAATTATATTTATTTTTAATACAACAGTAAAATTTCCAATTAAAACACTAATTTTTGTTTTAAATAAATATATTAGTTAAAATAAAGTGTAAAATTTTAATGGCATTGAAATTTTTATTGAAATTTACTCTAATGCTATACTATTATTAAAATTGTTCTCGTTTCAAAATTATGATCTTTACTTTTTATATAATTTTTTATTTTATATTTTTTTAAATCGTAATTTAACTTTAATTTAAACTCGTAAATAAGTCTATCTCAAAAATTTTCAGTAAAAAACGCCTATAATAAAAGTAATCTTTTTCTATGTTAAAAATTAAGATCGTACACTTAAGTATGTCACTGCGAACCTTTCACCAATATAATTTTCTAATTGTTGTTTTCTTGCAAGTAATTTATAATTTATTATAAAATTTATACTTATTTTGATAAAAACACAATACTTAGCTTAAATATGACCATTACTAAAGAAATTATGCATAAAGTAAATGAAAGAAGACCAAAATGAATAATTGACTGTAAATTATAACAAAAAGTTTTCCAGTCTAAATTTTGAATGATGTCTAGCCTGTCTGTTACAATTTAATGGATGCAGAATTGCATGATTGTTACGAGGTTAAACACGCAACAGTAACGAAAAGTTTAATTTAAAGATATAAACCAGAGTTCCTTCAAATAAAAAAACAATTCTTGACATAGCTTCTAATATTACAGCTCATACTTCTAATAACTAAATTTTTAATATTATAAAAAATTATAGAGCCTCTGTATTAATACTGGATTATACTGCTATAATTATTGTAAGCAAGTTGGGTTTTGAAAAAACTGGCCGAGTAACCAGTTACAAGTGCCACGCAAGAGTAATATGGCGTCCTTTAGGTTGTCGTGAAAATCCAGAATAGACATATTACAACTGATAGACATGTTTATCGTCGTGATATAGTTCAATAATGATAAAAATAAAAAATCTCAGATTTATATTTTTAAAGCTTAAAAATCCAGTTTTGAAATTTCAAACGTGTTTTTTTTCAAAACTGTATATTGAAAATTTTTTTTAGTAAAAGTATTAAAGACTTTATTAGAATAATTTAAAATTAATATGAAACCTTTCAAACATAATTGCACGTAAAATGGCATAAGATTTTTTGATTAATTAAAGACTTTACATATTATAAACTTCTTTCACATTAATTTTTTATAAAAAATTTTTTAATCAAACACATATTTTTTTCACAAACAGCAATATTTAAAATATATCACACGCTAATTTTAAACAATCTTGTTTATAATAATAAGAAAATATTTTTATTCTAGATTAATAATTAATAAGTAAAAAAGCTTAAAATTATTATGAAAAATAGTACATATTCTTATTAATTGATATACCGTCATTTGGAAAAAATGTTAAGAAATAATATGATTTTGAAGCTTACATTATATGGTATATGTATTTACTTTTTGATAAAGACATTTTTATCGAATAAAATAAAAGCTTTTACGTTTTATTTTAAAAATTCTTAATCCATAGTTATTTAATTCTTAAACTTCATTTAAAACTTTTGAAGTCATATATTTAAAATATATATTAATGAATATAATTATAAGTTAAAGTAATACCTAAACTTTTATTGTATATTCAATTGATTTAATAGATATTTAAAAAAATTTCATGATAATTATTACTTACATTAGCCATGGAACAAGGTGGTCGTGATGCTGCATACCTTCCAAAAGCACTTCGTGTAACTGGCATTCCATTAATACTAAATGAAATTAGGATTAGCAATAATAAATTTAAATGATAGCGCTGGCAAATATTAATATATTTAGATGCACGCTCAAATTTATCATAGAAATAAATGAATATACTTTTAAGCATAAAAAATAGTTAAGATTTAGTAAATAAATATATAACTATTCAAATGCTTATAAAATAATTTAATTTAAATAATTTTAATGGAATTGTGCATAGTAAAGCTATAGTTTATCAGTGAATAATGAAGTAAATGAACTTTCACCCAACGAAAGAATTCGTTTTTTAAAAAGTTATCAAACTTAAAATAAAAGATTCAATTCAAAAGTCTTATGTAATTTGAATGTTTACAATAATAAATTAAACTTTTTATAGTTTTCATTAAAAATATTTTATACAATATTATTATTTTTTTTGCATCAATTTTACTTATATTATATTATACTACTATATTACTTAAATAATATACTTAATAATAATACTTAATAAAAAGACCAAACAGTGTAATAATACACACGCGCGTACACGATTTGTAAATATATTTTATTTATTTATGTTTTATTCAAAATTGGATGATCAGAAACATTAGCTTTTACACAATTTAGTTTGGGCGTATTATTGTTCCTTGTTTGATCCACACATTTTGACTGAGCGCAGTAAGGCCTATTTGAAATTTGATAACCGTTTTAGGGCCGTGGAAAAGGAAAAACATTCATTAGATTTATGCAATTTCTTAACTAATTGATTAAAAATAGTAACGCGGTATGATCAACTTCCATTCTTTAAAAAGTTCAAAGGAATTATTCGTATCGAATTAAAAAAAAAAATCATTGCTAAAAAAAAACCTTTTCGGAAACAAAATTGTAGTTGTATTTTCCGGAGTAGGTTTATTTCGAATAATCGATTGTTTTATTCGTCACTTGGCCTTTGGCATATATTACTGAATCTAGATTTCATCAGTGATCACTAATTAATTAAAAAAATTCTGCCAATTCCGCTTAAAAAGAAGTTAACAACTCCTAGTTTTGTTCAGTAATTTCGATCTAACGGTCATCACGTTTTTAATTAGATTAATGTAAAGTGATGATTGCCAATTTGTATGACATGATACGGACTCTCTTACTTTGTACACCTTCATTTGGTGATTAGTAAGAATTAAATCCTAGACTTGTACAACAATTTCCTCAGTAACCGCGGTTACATTTGCCAATTCGCCTAGACGTACATAAAGCGTGGATGTGCGTTCGCGTTTTATATTCGCGAATTTATTCAACCAATATTCACGGTTGTTATCGATAGTAAAGCGTCTCTATACATAACATTCATTGTCGCTATTTCTTAGCAGATCTCTTTATACAATTATAAAAAGTGAAATACGTATTGTTCTTTTTCTATTGTATCGAAAACCATCAAACAGGTTTAATAACTTATGAATCAATATAATTTTTATGAAGTTTAAAAAATTGTAGCGTACAATGATAATGACAACTTTTTTTTTCAACACCACCTTTTCGGAAACACGAATGCTTATTGATTCAACCACATAAATGAAAGAAAGAAAACACGTCAATTTTGTCTCATATTGTTTAACAATCGAAGTTATCTAAATTAATTAAATATATATTATTTAATATATATCTTATACTTTTTAAATAATCACTTTAAAATTTTAAAATAAATTTATATATGTAAGTATGAACTGCAAGTCTTTCTCTATACATTACTTTCTGTATATTATCTATAATAAAGCCTTTTAAAAATTATGAACTTAGTTGAAAATAACAATTTATTATTATTTATATTAATGAACATAAAAAATACTTTTAGATAGATTTAACTACATTTTTCTGTGTTATATTATGTTATATTACAGCGTTCCCCGTGTGATTTTTTCCAGCTATTTTTTAACCATTAAAACTAAATTCTCTGATTACATTTTTGAAGTTTTGTATCACATCTTAGCTAATATTTCTTTACTTTTTTTCGATAACGAATGATTAGTTGCGTATTGACATTCACGGAAAATTTGGTACGGCTATTGCACGTAACACAAATACTCTTATACATAAACTTAAAGATAAAACATTTTTAATCACTTCTAAATATTTTAAATCACTTTTAAATTGATACAAACAATTGCAAACAAAAGTCTTTTGTATATTATGAAATTTCTTCTATATAATTTCCAGCTAAATGTAAGATACACAATTCTAAATGTAGCGAATTGAATTATACAATTATACGTGAGCGTTATTTAATGTCCTTTTTTTCAAAACAAATTGTTACATTTTTTAAAGAAATTATAAATCAATGCATATTTATAAAAAATTATTAAATGGGCAGAAAATTCAAGATCTAAACATTACATAACTTGTATAAGCTGCATCATAAACAAAGTTTGAATAATAAATAAATCTAAATTGTTAAAACATTTTTTAAACTATTCATTTATAGAAATGGAGCCGTCAATTTATGAATCTCCCTGAGTTATCCAATGAATAATGTTTTTCAAATATTTTACGATTATAATAGTTGATAAAAAAAAATTATATAATTTTTTTTTAACAATGAACCGAAATAGCTAGATAAAAAAACAACCACATCTTAATAATTAAATTAAACTGTTAACTAAGACTAACTAAATTAAAAATTATTTACCTTATATTTTTTAGCGATGGAGTATCCACGGCATTTCTTGACTGAATTCTACACTCAGTTGATTGTTTATTTGGTGAAGGTACACAAGAATATCTATTGGTATTTTTTGATTCGTGTATCTCTGTAAATAAAAAATATATATTTAAATTTATTATATCAATTTTTTTTATTAATTAAAATATTTTTTGAACATGATAATAATGAACATAAAAAAAAATTATTATTAATTATAAAAACTACAATTAAAATATGCTAATATGAATTTATGTTGCTAATAAAAAATAATTATATTCCCTCCTTGTATTATATAATACAATAAATATCCAAAAGTCATGAACTACGATACACAGATTACATAAAACGTGATTGCATTTTGACATTCTAAAATTCTATTGGCAAATTCTATTGGCAAAGATCACGTTGCGTGACATTATAGTTCATTTGTTTTTTGTTCCTTTAGATATTATTTTCTTTTAATTCTTTTTATCATTCAGATGAGCAGAAATATTTCTATTAGCTTTACATCTCTTTATTGTTTATATTTTTCTTTTTCTTTCACTGTTTTTTCTCATGCACACCCCTTTCCATATCTTTATGAAATCATTACCAAAATTAATCTGAAATATTTTCTTCCTTCTATCTTTGATGATAGTCACTTCTTATGTTACTTATTTTGCATAAATATTCCTGAATGTCACAAGTATTAACGAAAGCGTTAATGAAAAGCGTTAATGAAAAAACCATTCTCATTGCACCAAATTGCTGCAACCAGCAGCAATTAAACTTGTGCCACGTTGCAGGTTTCCCTTTATTACCTAAATCAAGAAAATAATACACACGAAGAGCAGCATGAATTTAGCAAGTAAGAATACATATTGTAAAAGAGAGAAAAAAGTTCGTAGAAACCAGATACGACGAGCGCCTCGCAACTTTTGCTTTCCCAACCATTCCTCTATTTATTTGCTCCTGACAACATTTTGTAAAATCGCTTAATGTAAAGCGCCGAACATTTTGAAATTAAAAGAATACAAACAGATTCGTGTCCTTCCCTTAAATGTATTCATTATTAAAACTTTTAATCACGAGATCCTAATGCCTTCGTACGCGATCATTTACATAAAAAGTACATGGCTTAGCTTTTATAATTATATATTCCTAGCCTATATAGTAAGCCTTTGTATTTTATTTTCACTCAAAATATATTATTCTGTTATTTACGACAAAGGATTTTCTACTCTTGCATTTTCTATTTGTTACTTGTATTTATTTGATGGGTATTTTTGTGATAAAAACTTTTATCAATAAACTCATTATTAATATATACATTGAAATTAGGCTAAAATTTATTTCCAAGGTATATAAAATATTAAAAAACAATTGTACGTTTTTTTCATTTATTTTATTTTTTATTTGTCAAGTAAAGATTTATTATACAAAAATAATATTAGATTAATGGTTTGAATACCGCTTTTAATAATTATTTATTATTGTTTATATATATGTGTGTTTGCGTGTATATCTACATTACCTTAGTTTTGGTCTTTTAATTATTTACACGATTCAGTAATATGCATCGAGATTGCATTGATTCGTAAAAACTCAACATTTAGTAATAAACATATTTTAAGTACCATTGAAATACTTGAAAAAATAGTAGGAAAAAAGAAATAAATACAAAACATATAGGCAAAAATAAAATTTATTTTCCAAATTCAAACTATAACACGGCAATGCAAACTGTTCATTTGTTCTATTTTTGGCTTTTTTGGGCTCAAATAAAAAAGTATATTTGTTGTATTTTTTAATTTTCTAACTTTTGTCTTAAATCGTCCTGATTCTCAAATGACAGAGAGTCATAAATCAATCAAATTAATATTTTCATACATTTGAATAGGCATACGTATGGAGAGTCTAACATAACAAATTTCACATAAGAAGTTTTTTGAATAAGCGAGTAATTAATATATAATATACTACATCTAATTTCATAATTAAACATTATCGAAAATGAAAATACTTGCTTTTAAGTTTCTCTCTCTTGAAAGCTGAGAGATGAAGCTAATCTAGTTCCTATCATTACAGTAACTTTGCTGTTAAGACAATTTATTCGGATATAATATTCTCGTGCACTGACGTGACTTTGATCATGAATAATTTGTACCCTTATATAATGCACTAAGTCTCTTAAATTTTTGTTTTAATTTAAAATTATTTTCTTCACATTATTATTGGCGAAAAGATAATGCTCCATCCCCTATTTTGATCCCTGTTCTTCGTAAGGTTCAATAAACATTAGTAAATTACAGTTGTTAAATTTATAATTACATTTATTTCGATTAATTAAATAATTTGTAACACCATTTTTTGGACACATTTATGCACCTCTACAAGCAAATTAACTATGAAGGAAGGTCAACAACCTGAATAAACGCCATACCTCGCTGTAGGATATATAAGATTTATAAGTTTGGTGTAATTTCGGAGAAAATTCTCCATCGATACTTGTCTCCGTTTATCACAGATGTTGTAATTGATAATGAAAAACGAAATAAAGTATTCAAAAATATTTCATTACAATCAATTTTATAAAATATCTGTTTAATATTATTTTAATTATATATTATAATGCATTAAGCCGTATAAACCAAAAATTTATCTTAACAAGCATCATATCGCTGTTATTAATTTGAAATAATTATTTTCCATTATTGTCTTCTCTCGAACTGTATAATATATATTGAAACGAAAAATATTTTTTTGTTTTTTATTCATATACAAGAATATATCCTACATTGAAAATATTAAAATAAAATGTTTGTTATAAGAGAAAATTAGATTTTCTCTTTTACAAATTTTGTTAATAATTAATATCTTATAATGGAAAAAGAAAACAAATAAATTATTCATAAGTGTTATTGTTGATTTTATATTTTTAATATCAATTTTAAAATATCAAATTCTAATTATTTCCTAATAGAAAAATACTTTCTTATTCGCTTATTAGCATTTATAATGAATAAAATTATTTAAAAAAAGTTTTTCAATATTTAATATGTCACTTATTTTAAATTTTATCCTACTAATATATAAAATTTATGAGCAATTTTTTTATATTTAATTTAAATTATTATTTATTTAATAACTATACATAATATTAATTAAAAATCATCCTAGAAAGTATATTAAAGTATCTAAATAGTGCGCGTGTGTATGTATGAATATTAAATAACACAAGATAATATTTATTTATAGTTAAGAAAAACATTTAATTTATTCTGTTCAAAATGTTATGTTATTAAAAAAAAATATTACTTGTAATAAAATCACAACGAGTATAAAATGTAAAGAATGGTTTCGAAGATTCAAAAACAGTGATTTTGATATAAGTGACATTACTAAACATAAAAAAACGAAAACTTTAAAAAGGGACAAAAATATTTAATTTCACATCTAATTTTTGAAAAAAAACCAATTAATTCAATAAATTAAAAAAAAAACATTATACTTTAGTAATAAATTATAAGATACTGTAGAAACTTACCATCATCGAAAAAACCAACGAAAACAACAAATTTGTTAGTTTGTGGTATTATTGATTTAAGACCATAATGTTTTTTAAGAAAAGCTAAAAATTTATCCGACGGACGATCTATTGGCAATTTAATGGGTTTTAAATTTTCTTCCTGTAACATAATAAAAATAACATAAAATTAGTACATTATGTTTTAAAGTGAGTTTAATACATAAAAAATATATCAACCTTAAATTTATGTATTATACAGATAGGAAATTTTAAGACATTATAGTAGTTTTAAAAAAATATTTTCGATAAAAATTAATTGCTAATGTCATTCAGGCATTAAATAAAAATGAATCATGTAGGATTTGGTGGCTTCTTTTCAGATGGCATTTTGAGATAACTAAGAAATTAATGTATACATTTTCGAAGCTCCAACATCTCAATTCTTTTAAATAGTTTATTCAATTTTGAAGTTCATATTACTTCAATTTTTCTAATGTTATAGGTGTAAATAAAATAACAACAACAATAACAACAACAATAATAATAACACTATTAGATTTCTTGTTGTGATGAGTGGGTTGGTACATATTTGAATAACAGTTGATGCTTTGTTAATTTTTGAAAAAATTGATCCGTATTGGGTTGCTATAAGAGGCAATGCAGATGTAGTTACTGGCGATTTTCCGAACATTTATTCTTACGGTATGATCAATGCTGAATGGAATAGACATTATTTGGTCAAAATTTAAGCATAGAAGCCAGAATTATTTTATAAATTATTTTTTGTAGGTGACGACAACTCAAAACTTTCATAGGTATATTAGGAAAACGAATTCAAACACGTTATCAAATAGTATAGTTTTTGTAAAAAAAGTAGTTTTAAAAGCTCTATTTTTAATCATAACATTCCTATTACTATTAAATATATTATATTCTGTGGGAATAAATTATGATCCGAATATCTATCCATATAAAGACAAGTATAAGTAATAAATTTATGCACATAATAACACTACAAGCATGTCTCTCATAGTCAACATATTTTTGAATGCTGTGCACATATGTTAGATAAATATATGTTGAAAAATTATAAAATATCCTACAAAAATGATACAAAATTACTATAAAAAAGCTTAGAGCGGGTTATTATTATTACAGTAAAGTTTTAATGTTATGTTATGTCTTTTATATAGATTTATCGCGACTATAAAATAAATTATTATTCTACTATCAAACGTGTATTTTATTTTTTTTTTTGTATTCATTATAAATTTTACTATTCTTGGTGCAACTGCCGTTCACTTTTGTAATAGATTTTTATTAATGTCGCCTATAAAAAAATTTAGACTGGAGAGTGTAGACTGAAATTAGTTGAGGGATATGGGAAGAAATATGTAAAGAAGCAATCCTCCAGCGCTGCTAAACACTCAGCGAGTAAGAGAAAAATATGAAAAGGGCAATCTGTTAGTGCATCGAAAAGTGATAATATTCACAAATTTTAACAATGATGTTAAGTCACTTTATGATGTTTGAAATTCAGCACTTGCTATTGTATCTGTATATAAAGAGAGCTTTATTAATAAGTAAGATGTGTTAAGAAACTGTTCACCCTTTATTTGCTATATTTAAAAAATTTGAGGTGCTTATAGTCATTATTTAAAACATTAATTGCATTTATTTACATTCAATTAATAAAAAAGATATACTTACAGCAAGCATATATTCATAAAGTTTTTTCCCCAAACCCATGCGTTGTCGAGACTCGTGAATGTAAAAATCTAAGATGCATCGAGGCTTTAGCTGATAATCAAGACCGTTATTATCAAACATGAAAAGACTTTTTGAACCTGTTTTCAATAAACCAACTACACTTCCAAGATCGCTGAAATGATAAATAAAGAATATTATGAAATAAAAATATGTTAGTATTAATACACTTTAATGTTATTAAAACTACACGAAAGTGTACAATATAAGGCTTTTTAGACATTTTATCATTTTACAATGTATTATTTTAGAATTAATTTAGAACCAATAAAAATTCAGCATAAATATTAAATTTAACAATTTATATAAAGATTGTTCATAAGACGTTATTTAAATAATAAAATGTGAATTAAAAGAGTATTTATATTTAAGAGACGAGAAACAAAGAGGTAAAATATAAAAAAATATATTACTTATTTCCTTTATTATCCACCATAAGATAAATTATGTGATCTGTATCACGAAGCTTCATTGCATTGGTAATAGTTCTGTTAAGACCCTGTGCTTTGGCAGAAGCTTCACCCATATCGTTTAGTACTATTGTGAGTAGTCGTTGGCATTCACTGTAAATATAAAATTAAAATTAAGAAAAATGTAATTAACTTATAATATAGTTAATTATTATAGTTACCTAAGAAAATAATTTTTATATTGTTTAAACAAATATAATTAAAATTATTTTCTATATATAATTATTTGAATATTCTGAATTGAATATATAGTATATAAAACCAAAAATATAATCGCATTAATTAATTTTAAATACAAATTATTTATAAACGAAATTGTATGATATATTATACATAAACGTTTGGTAAGAGATAAGTATTAAATTAATAATTTTCTCATATTTTCATTTTTATTATATTTTATATAATTTGAGAAACTTTCCTAAGATTTTAGATATGTGATAATTGAAATTTTAATTGAAAATATATAACTTATAAAAAAAATTTAATTGATTGACAAAATAGGTCTGCCAGAGCAGATAATCAACCTATTGACATTGTTACGCATTACCAGGATAGTGAAAATAATATAAAAATATATTAAGTGTACAATCGAAAGAAAATCTATGTAAATGAGGATATATCTATATAAAAAAATCTATATAAATCTATATAAGGAGATGCACAAGCACGAAACATATTTGTTCATGTTTGGGAATAAGTATAATAATAAGCAAGAAATTTTCTGTCAGTAATGTAAAGTTTAACCAAGAGCACCTTAGTTAATGAAAAGAAAAATTATTAGGAACCCTTGAAAGGTAATTATGGTGGATATAATTTAATTCCCTAAATTGACTAAGGATTGTGAATTGCTATTAGTATTAACGGATCTCTTTTTACCTGCTGGATAGCTTGTAACAGTCCAAAAGGTAAATGCGCACATTATCAATTGCAAATTTTGAAAGCCATGCATCACAACAGCTGAGGTCTACTAATAGTATATAATTAGAAGGGAAGCTGATGGAATATTCTTGAGAAAAATTGTATTGCGCACTTTAGGATTCCTAAAAGACGATCCATAGCTTTTCAATAAATCATTGTAAATATACCGGTTTATATAGTAAGTGACTATAACTTCTACGAACTATATAGTGTAGTGCAAATTTCGGATCGACAATTAGATATGTATAATATTGTTTTATATCCAGGGGCCATATGTGGGATACGCTACGATATCATACGCGGCTAATGCACATTTGAAGATCTTGAATCCTTTCCCGAGAGCATGATTCCGTCAAAGCCTTCATTTTTCATTTGGAATTTTACTTAAATATCATGCTCAGAGTTGCAAATAATATACTTCGTTATATCAGTATTTGAAGAAAAAGACTGTATGCTTCTGAGTGACGTTATATTTCGTGAATTGAAGAATTGCTGTAAAAGGCACGATAATGGTTACATAATAAGGTGAGAGACTTATAGATGAGATTATCGGCACATCCACACCACTCGAGGAGTCATGTAATGTTCTTAATGACCCGTTTGAACTTCCGCAGACATCAAATAAATATAGCAGTAGGAAAAAAGGTAAGGAAGCGTGAAGTGAGCAGCAAATAGTAAATGTCTTCTAAGATAGAAAGATTGTATGATGATATAACTAAGTCTTGTTTGATGTTTTGACATCTTTACAATAGTCTAAAGCACAAATGCTGTACTGAAGGAGATGCAACACAGATGACGTGAGATTTTATGTCAACTAAGCTTGTTATTACATAAAAAGGTTCATTCCGATTACTATTCAATGAAGATGTATCTATAAATCATAGAATTCATTTGTACATATAAAATAATAATATAGGTTGTCATCTGCTTTCGTGTTAAACTCAATATATCGTATGTTTAAGGTCTTCAAACTCAAATTTTACTTCATCTATGTATATAATTATTCTCATCTTTATAACAGTTTCGAAAAATTTAGTGTTACAAAAATTCAATGGTCGACATTCATTTTAATACTATGCTGCATCATTAAAACCAGCAGCGGTACATTATTTGTGAAGTCTATTGGATAATTTCCTTTAACTGGATTAGTTATATTTACAATGATTCGATCCAGAATTGTTAGGCGTCGATGAAAGGTTGACCTATTGTATATTGCAACTCGCTATGAGTTATATCATGCGTTACGCCAACTGTAGTCCAGTGAAGGTTAAATATATTCTAATCTAACTTTCGAGATCTAATCTGTTACAGTCATGATAAGCCTCTAATGTAGGAGTATAGTTATTATACAGAATTTATTCTTTATGTACCATTATTAGATATTAATGTCCGTAATAATTTTTGCGAGGGCTTATTTATATTATAAAGGGAACATATAAGTTCGTAAATTAAAAGTAGAATACTTTTCTATCTTTCTTTCTTCACACTTGCTTCGAAAAGAATTAGGATAAGAGTGATGGCAGGATCATCGAGGTACCGTACATAATGTTGGTACCAGATTGGGTTTAAATCTCTTTGACTCAAACAACAGAGTCAGAACTCGATTAAAAAGCGGTAAAGATTTAGAAATAATTGAGCGAATGCAGAAAATAACGGGTTTAGGAAAAAACAAGTAGTTAATTCTAACCAAATAAACAAACATGCGCGCGCGCACGTGCACACAGTCACATTGAGTCACGCTGACGTTGGTTAAATAATAGAATATGGTCGTTAACACGACATACTAAAAAACATGACTACGAAAAAAATTAGTACAATGGAGGCTTATGTGTAAGCTTAGCAAACTAAGAATGTAACCTTATAAAACTGAAATTTAAGCATGATAGATAACAAATATTTTTGATACTACTAATACTGACTAAATATATATATATATATATATATATATTTATTATAATTTTCTTATATTACATTATAATACTATTATTCTTTCAAATGATATATATTAAACCACAGTGATTAATTCACTCAACCTTGCTAATATAGGTGGGTAATCAAAGAGTACAATTTTTAACAATATTAAAATAATTATGTATATGAATTTTTATGATGTTTTAGTTGATTAGAAGACATTTAGTAATCAACTAAATTAATTAGTACCAAACAAAGTTATAATATTTGAGTATATGCTAACTGCATATAAAAAATTATGATTAATCTATTCAATATTATTTTCCAAATAATTAAATGAGTGTAAAGTTTGATTTTATTTAATTTAGCTATTTAATTTTATTATCTATTTGTATAGAATTTAATATACCATTTATCTAAACATTAATAAATAAATCATAATAACATGGGTTTTTAAGATGATAGTTTTTATATAAGAATATTAGAAGCAATACTGTATTAAAATGTAGAAAAAGTAAATGTTTTGAAAGATAAGTAATTAGAAATGATTAGGTGTTCATAAAATTTATAAAATAATGCACGAGGAATAAGAAGACTGCTTAAAAATAACATTCACGACAATTTTATCCTATTATTGCTAAACTATGATTAAATATTTTTATATTTCAAAAATTCTATAATAAATATGTAAGTATTTTTCTATATAATACTATATAATCTTTATTTAAAATTTTTATTTCTTAAGAGGCAAGTTATAAATTATTATCATATAATAAATGTAATATAATTCATTGTACAGGATAAGATTCAATTACTTCGTTTTTAGTTGAGTACATAGTTAATTTATATTTTAATACATTAGTAAATTTAATGTAAAAATTACATGCAAATGAATAAATTTTATTAATTTACAAATTAGTGAGTTTTATATTCTAAAAACTTTAAAATCTATATTCAATCTAAATCTTCATCAAAATAAGACTTAATTCCAGATATTAAATATCTAATACTATTTTTGAGAAGTAAAAATACAATATCTATCTACTGCCCTAAACTCTGAAAAAATATTTCAAAAAATGTTTTCCAAAATAAAATATGACCTTTTTATAAAAAATTATACTATTATCAAGATTAATTTGATAATAGTACTTTACATTTATCACTACAGATAAAAATCTGTCACAAGAAATTAATTGCAAGTAAAAAACATGAATATACATAAAAAAGGAATTACTGCAATTATTTTATCATTCATTAAATAAAAATTTTTTTAATACTGAATTTTTTATTTTTTAAACCATTTTCTCATCTTTTTAAAAAATATTTTCACATTTAGAAGTAAATAAATTATTAAAAAATTTAAATAAAAAATAATTATATAGTGTATACAGTTATATACGATCTTTAAAAAAACATTATTAAAGTTAATTTAAAAGCAAATAAATAAAGTAAAACTATATTTATTCCAAATGTATAAAATATTTTAAATTAATTTCTATTCATCAAAATTAATTCATTATATGAATATTAATATATTTTTTACTGTAGTTCATTTAAATAAAACAACTTATATTTTATTTTTCCTATTACTCATAGTATTACATTGTTTGACTATAATAAATTATATAAAAAATATAGATATTACATGTTTTAATATTTTTATATATTGGAAAATCAATTTATTAATAATGCTTATACAATAGTTTATTAGCAAAAAATTAAAAATTAAATAAGGAAAACATATTGTAATGTTTTATAAGTATTATTTTATACTTAATAATATTAAAACCTAATTTTCTTCGAGATATAAATTAAATTCATAACTTTTTTAAATAAATTTTTAAATTATTCAAATTCTTATGAAGTAAATTCGGTATAAGCAGAAAATAAAAAATTTCATCAATCGTATATAAAGTCAAATAACAAATGATTCTATTCAATTATTAGAAATCAAGTACAGAATAAATTTTTAAGGTTATACATTTAAAATCATATATTATAAATTTATAATAAAGCAATATAATTAAGCCGAATGAAAAATAGTTTTCTTTTTTACATTTTATTATTTATACAAATTTTTTAAGAGGTTTTTTGTACAAATATTTTTTTGTATTAAATTAAAACTCATTTATAACCTGTACATATGTTTTAAAATAAAAAATTGAATTCTTTAAATTCTTAAAACTCTAATAAAGCATATGATAATAATATAAATGTTCTAAGTGCTTACTTGTATTCTCTTCGATTTCCTTTGAACCCCTCAGGAATAAGAGTATGTGTGATTTTATTAATTGCTTTTGGTAAAAGATTGTTAATATTAAATCGAAAATCCATCTCTTGATTTAAAATAATTAAACGTTGAAATTTTAAAACCAATGAAATCTTTTCAACAGTATACTTGATTACTAAAATAAATAAAAATCATTTTCATATAAAAAAATTAAATTCAAATATAAATTTTATATATTAAGTGATATATTCATTTTTAATACTTTTAATTAATTAGATAATTAATTCATACATAGATTATAGTGTTAATTACTTTATTAAAAAAGTAAACAAGAGAGAGAAAGAGAGAGAAAGAGAGAAAATCTTACAAAGTAAAATGTTTGCTTTTACTTACAATGATATAAATTTGATCCAATACTTAATTTAATTTAATTTTTATTTTTAAAGGTCAGCAACTAATCCATCGTTAATCCGTAAATTTTATTTTAATTTTATATTAACTACATTTTTTAACCTTACGTATTTTCCGATTACTAAAACCTCTGAATGTTGTTCTTTATAGTTACTAAAAAATTTTTTCTCTTTTACTCCTGCACTTTACTACCGAATACATGTGCAAATGTAGGCGCATGCGTATTGTCTCATCTGTCAAATTATGGTAGACAGTCAAGATGAGCATTGCTCAAAAATATATAAAAAATTAAATAAAAAACTTTTAAGTTGCTTTTTAATCGAAATATGAACAAATTAAAAAATATATAAAATACTTATGGTTTAATGTAATTGAGATAATATTTCTAAACAACAATAACGCAAAATACAAATGATCATCAATCTGCAAGTATCGCCCACACACACCTAGATTTATTGCATATGCATGCACTTGCAGTTTGTTCATGCGTACAAAAAAAAAAGAAATCATACCTTTTCTTAAATGATTAATTCAATTAATTCACTTTCTGATAATCGATTACATTGTAGTTACAAAATATATGGTGTTTCAAAAATATAATCATTTCAGATTTAAATTTATTGAAATATTGTATCGTCTACTTTTGTAAAAAAACGTATTATTTTTTACATGTCATTAAAAAATATTTTATTTAAACATCATTTTAAAATCGTATGCTATAATAACATTTGCATTAAAACTATTTCACTCTGTAAACAAAGTATTTAGTATTTTAATTACTTGTCGGAAAACTTTATCTGGAGAATGACTTATTTTGAGTTTAAAGGTAATATATAATTTAAATATAAAATTTTATATGCAAACTTTACAAGTGTATAATATTTTAATTGAGTAGTTAAATACATAAATATTATTTATCACAATAATATATAAAAAACCTTGCTTTTAAGCACTTTAATTATATTGTCTGCTAAATATTGCATATTTAGTACTATTAGGAACATAGACATCGTATACATAGATTACAATACATTGTATCATAAACAAAGTTGAAAAAACAGAGGGATAATAATCATAGCCGAATACAGTTCTAATTCTTTAAACAGAGTACTACCGCCTCTTGTAGAATTTTCCAAAACTGTATGTTTTACGAGTACTAAGAATCGTGAGAAAAAAAAAGAAAAATATTGGCGTATCTAATTACAAAGAAAATATGTTTACAGGGAATTTCCTTAAGATTTAAAAATTAAAAGTAAATATAAGAGATATACTGAGATTATTTTTTATCTATATACATACACACACACGCAATTGTATATAATTTGTATCATAAAATATCTTGTTAGTAATGAAATAATTAGTTTATATTTTGCTTTGTTTTTAAACCATTTTTTAATGTACCAACTTGCATCAATTATTTTTTATTTTTAGACATAGTTTTTAAATAATATATTTTAAATCATATAATAATATATCTGAAGAGTTTATATACAAAAATATAAACGTATATATAATGAAATAATAGTCATGAATTTAGATATATTCATTATATGTAGAATCATTTCTTTCAAATTTAATAATTTTGCAAATATAATTGCTTAAAATACTAATTTCTTTCGAGTTTATTATGAATTTAATAATTACTAATATAATAAACTATTTTTTTTTAAATAAACTTAAAAATGAATAGCATGCCATGTGATTAATTAATTTATGAAGATGTAATAGAATTACTCTCAATTATTATTTTTTACAAAATGATTGTGGAAAGCTTGATGTCATTCATATTCTATGATTTTTCCTTACTTGAAAAATAGAATAGGAGAAGCAATTGTTGTTATTTATGAATTTTTTTAGTAAAAAAAGAAATATAAAAAAAGATAAAAAATTGTGAAAAAGTATTATACATAAACTCAAGATTTTTTGTCGCATATAAAATAAATAGCAATAATACATTATATACAATATTTGACATTATGTTTCAGTTTATTTCACGTGTATTTAAAGAAACATAAATTCAGAATTTAAAATATAATTCACAATAAGTCCTTTTATTTTGTTTCATCCTTGCGATTTTTAGCCCAAAAGTCCATTAATGTTAATAAAGATCCAAATAAAATCGCTTTTTATCATGCACACACACCAACACACAAACATGCGCATAAACACCACAGTATTTTGAAATACATTAAAAAAACGTTATTTCTGTAAAATACATTACAATATCATATATTTCGTTGTAATTTACGCTTGCTTATAAATACGCGTACTTAACGCACTTTAAGAAAAAT
This sequence comes from Platyscapa corneri, assembly GCA_018907185.1. NCBI lineage: Eukaryota > Metazoa > Arthropoda > Insecta > Hymenoptera > Agaonidae > Platyscapa > Platyscapa corneri. The sequence goes on from JACCHW010000011.1 coordinate 239,345, forward strand.
ATTTTTATACTTCTTAAATTTAAAAAATTCTTAAAATAGTTATTTTAATTAATTATTTATATTAAGAATGTTTCTGAAAAACTCAAATATTCGCTGAGTTTTCTACGATAGATAATTTTTAGTAAATAAATTATAATTGCTAAAATAAAATATATAGATTCTTAGATATTTTTCTGTTTCCAATAATTGTATATTCAAGATTGACCGCGTTCTTCCTCACTGTCAGAAAAAGGTTCCTGGTTGTCGATTTCTCCAATCGTTGCGTTTGTTTCTTCTAGAAGAATTTCATCAGTAGGTGGTAGACCTTGAAGCATTCTGGCATGCTCCTCAATATCCGGAATTTTTTCATGAATTAATCTTTCAATATCCACTTTGTCAAGTTCGTCTTGAATCCGTCTGATTATTGGACCTTCCAAAGCATCCATTATTTGATTTCTATACATCATAATATTAAGTTGTTTATATTTTAAAATAAATATATAGTTATAAAACTTTACATTAAAATAAAGTCTAATGAGATTATTTAAAAAATTTTAATTAATAAATTTACATAAAAATATTTAAATTTGTAGTACAAAAAAGTAAATGAGTTTCGCTGATTTATTTTTTAATCTTTTGACTATAAAAATTGACTATAAAATAATCAATGACAATAAAAAATATTACATAAATAAATTATTTTATTATATTATTGTGAAATATTATTATAGACTATGAAATAAAAAATTAATTACATGGTTATTAATGACGTGTATTGAACGGTGTATTTAATAATGACTTGCAGATTAATATTAGCTAATAAGGATACTATCAAATTATTTTGAATTTATATTTTAATTTATTTATAAGATAATTAATTGAATCTCTAATTACTAATTGATAATGTAAATTATAAAACAAAAGGAAAAACAAAATACTGAATTATAGATATTTTTGCAGTTTTTCTTAACTTCATATTATTTTAAAGTTCTTCATTGAGCTAAAGAAATTATTATCACTTTTTCATAAACCAATGTTAATTATTTATTAAAAAAGCCAAACAATCCATTTGAACATAAACTGCCCTTTGCATGGTGAATTATAACAACGTTTTATACGTATTATAATAAAGATTTAAATTATAATTTACAAATTTGATTTCTTTTTATTTTTTGTCAGACTCATACTTTCGAATAATGCCTGCAGCAATTTCAAGATAACTCTTTAATTTTTTCAACTGCAATTAAAATTTTTTTATTAAATAATTTAATTTATATTTATTTTTTTATATTTATTTTTTTATATTTATTTAATTTATAAATAATAATTCACTGAAGACATTTATAAAATTGTAATTGAAATTAGAAAATGAAATTGTAAAAAGTGTATCGCTGGTAGTACGAACCTGAGAAGATTTGGCAAAATATTAATCCCGGCTTCAACAAGATAATCAATTGTACCGGCACCGTGGATGCGTGCTTGTATATTACCAAGTTCAAAATCAAGTTCCTCCAGTGTAGCGCGTTTTCGAGTATCAAGTGGTTGGCTAAGATTTAGTTGAACACGAAAATATTCGACGGTAAAAGAAACAGTACCAGCTCGAGACAATACTCCCCCAATGACACTTACTTCCCAATGAGTTCGACCTTCAATTTCTTGAGTACCAATATCCATAACTGCGTATACCTAAACACGAATTAATTACATAATTAAATTAGATATTATATTCAGGTTATAAAGAGTGAATTTCATTTGTTATATCGTTGTCTTGGGCTTCATCTAGATTATTACAGGTAATAATTTATGATAAACATTAATAAAAAGAAGGTGCATTTTAGTTACTAGAAATAAGTGGAGAGGAAAGGAACAGAGGAAAGAAAAAGAGATCGACTAAACGAAAAAGAGCAATAAATTATGATTTAAAAATGACTGTCAAGTTTTATACATAACTTTACGTACACATGCTTGTTTATAAAACGGTTTTTAGATTGCAGTGTCTCAAAAAATTTTTGGGAACGAAGAAAGTGGTTAAAAGTTATATCCGATGAAAATTTCGTGAATTATTTATCTGTTATTCCGTTTAATGTTTTACTAACTCTCTGTTTTTATTTTTTCTTCTAATATTAAGTATTATTTTTGGTCCATCTATATCACTTTTTATAAGAATCTGTACAACGCAAAAAATAATAAATTTTATTTAATTCAAGATTATAATATTTCTAACTTTTATTATACGAATTTCTGATACTTAAATTGAAATTATTAAAGTTAAATTTATTAAAATTAAATTATTATTATTTTTAAAACAAACTAAAAATAAAACTGAGAGAGATTTAAGTTTTTTTAAATTAAAACTCTTCAGAAACAATTAAAAAATAATAAATATTATCTAGCTAAATAGAATTATTTACTAAAATGTTCTTGATGCAATATTAATAATATAATATAATATTATTTATGCATAAATGTAATTGTAAATTTAAATAATAAAATAAAAATAAATTTTTTTTTAATTTATTAGCATTAAAATAATCTCTAAAATAATTACTTATTGTGCTCTAAATATTCGAATATAAAATAATACAATTTAGATGGTTATTTATATTGTCTTTCAAATGATATAATTTTTAGTCACTGTTAATTATAATTAAAAATTTGATACAATAAAAAAAGTATTTACAAACTCACAATAGCATTTTCCATGCTGAGCGTAATGTTACCCATCCGGTAGAAACTAGCTAGGCCAGTCAACCAGGTATGTGACGATGTCACTGTGAATATACCCATGCTCTGACTATAATCCTTAACTTTAAAAGGATCATACCCCATATCAGAACCTTGCTTTCGAGCCTCTGCTACCGCCATGTCAAACGGTGAGATTGAATTCGGAAAATAATTTGGTAGTTGTGAAATATGTTTGTTTACCTCACCCCTAAGTAAATTAATAATAAGAATATTATATTAAATTATTTTTCAATAATAATATATAAGTATCATTATATATTTAAATTAAAATATTTTAAAATAATCAAGTCAAATTTAAGTCATTTGCATACAAATATTAAGGTTTTTAAATTCTTTTTTAGAAAATATACAATCATCAAAATTTGAAGTGAAGCGGGGGAACTAAAAAATTCTTAAATACAACATTTAAAACAAATATTTTAATGTGAAAATGAATACCTGGTGGTATTTATGATAAAGCTTAGAAAACTTTATGATTTTTTTAATGAGGAGATGCTGCAGATCAAATCAATTGTATATGTAACTGTATAAATGTAAATAAATTGTATATAGTCCTACTCGACTACAAACTCAGTCGTATTCTTATTCCATGCAATAATAAAATTAAATGTACAATCAATGTCGATATATATTTTAAACGGTTTGGCTTCTCTCTTCATTCTTGACCTTCACGTGGCTTAAGAAAAACTGATAAATCATAAGTAAAAAAAATATATACGTAGCTTAAAGAAATAAACTGATTTTTACGATGTGTAAAATTGGCGAGTGACCAGCGGCATAAACATTTGTATTCGAATTTTGGATTCATTGAGTATTAAGCCAATAAATAAAGAAAAGAATAATCCCCTTGATAGCGTCTATGCAAGATCAAGGGGATGCAAAATGAGATGAATCATAATGCTGCAGAACTCCGCACGTATCGCAGTGATGTTCACGATCGACTAAAAATTTTCACTGTGGACGAGATTGCAATTGTTTTGACAGAAATCTGTCTATAATAAAGAATTGATTCCAGATACAAGTGGTATGGTTTAAAGCACTTAATAACGTATATGCTAGAATTTACATTAATTATTTACATTAATTAACTCCTTGCTCATATTTTTATAAATCTTACTTAATCGAACTTGATAAACAATAAAAACTCTAATACTTAAAATACAGTTTAAATTTTTTACTTATTTTGTCCTTTTAAACTTTGATTTAAAATTATTATCTATGAGTCTATGTAGGTATATATATACGTGCATAATTTATTTCGTCAAGATTATAAATATTTTTAATTGGTAATCAAAAAATGTGCTATTCAATTTAAATTAAATCATTTTGATTTTATTTTTAAATTAACTTTAAAAGTGTGTATCATATTTTTATAAATTATTTAAGAAGATAACAAAATTATTCTAATATTTGTGTCGAGGAAAAATCTTAATATAAAAGCGAATTATTGTTGTGAAGTTTAAGTTACTCAATAATTACCTTATATTAGTGTTAACTTCTTTTAAAATATAGGGCTTGATGCTGTCGAAGATAAATGATCCAACTGAATTAATAAAACTTTGAAAGACCGACGCGAAGAAACCAAGATTCTGGAAGTCCATGTCAATGTTGTCAAATGTTAAATCCATGTCTATATCCTGAGCGTGCAGTTTACCATCGTTACCAACTTCTAACCTTGCTAGACCCTGAACATTTACCCCAGTAAGCTTAACAGTGAAATCACCGGCAGAACGTGATAACCAAGATGTCAGGGTATAGAGACCTCGAATATCCAAGCTTTCAATTTCCAAGGCTACTGAGACCTGCATAAGTGCTAACTCTGAACGTATATGTTCTATGCGAAATTTACTAAGGCCATACACTTTGATGGAATTGAGGTTCATTGTAAACATGGAGAATGAGTGCTTCATATCAGGTACGAACATTGGATCAGGTATAGGAGCACCCGGTAACCCAATGGGATCCGGCTGTTGATAATGTTTAAGAATAGCACGAATCTGATCACCAAGTTGCTTTTCACCTTGTGCGATTTGCGCTGAGATCGAAGTAGTCGATATCGATTCATTCTCATTCTCCGCTGAAAATATCAGTCTTTACTATACTATGCTTTATTTAATATCATAAACCCTTTATTAATTTATTGTAATGCTTTCAAATAAGATTTCGAATAACTCATAACATTTAATTTACATTATTGGCAACTAGAACTAATTTATGTAGGTTTGAGTTTTATTACACGTTTTAACAATGTTCCATATTGTTAATTTTTTAATTTTTATAATTAATAATATTAATTTACATAAAAATATCAAATTAACAATATATTTTCCAAAAATAGTTTGTATACAGAAAATATAAAATTTCAGTTGAAATAATGGAAAAATTATATTACTTTAAACGTGCAATAAATTTGGTTATTTTATGATGTTTAATCGTATTAAAATTTATAAAAAAAATAATTTCGCATTCAATTTTATGAGTAAATTAATATTCGTTCCAAAATATTTTATCAAAATTCTAAAATGTCACAAACTTACACTTTTATAATCTGTTATTTATACGGGGTTTAAAAAATTAATATAGAAATATTAAACATTTTAATTAAAAATGAATTCATTATTGTTTAGGAAAGGGGAATTTCAAATGTTTGATAAACTGTTGATTTTAATTTTAATTAATGAATTAGTTTAATTTAATCGAGTTTCCCTATAAAATATATATTTTACAACTATTAAACTACTCAACCTATCAATTATTTTATGAGTAACATAAGTTGCATAAAAATTAAATTAATTTTATATTTAAAAATATTATTACTTTATTAGGCTAATTAAAAAATGAACAAACATGATTTATAATGTTAATTTGCAATTATTAATAAATAAATTTTGTTTTTGCATAGTTTATTATTCACAAATATATATTCATCTTAATTTGTATTTATATATTATTTATTACAATTAATTAAAATGATTTTTTAAAATACATAAGTAAAACTAATACTTTATTTTATTCTACTGATTATTTTATAATTTTCCTAAATTGAAAAAATTATACAATCCAATAAAATTATTTGTATTATAAAATTCGAAAAATGTTTTTGATTAGTGTCAATTATTTAAAATTCAAGATGTAAAAATATTAATTTATGAGAGTATAATTTTTAAACATTTTTAAATTAGAAAATTATCGAAATATATAAAAATTAAAAAATTTTAATATTAATAAAACAATTATACGATGACCTTCAAAAACATACCACCCCAGACGAGACAGCAGAAATGCAATAACAGACCAGAAGTACAAAGCACAAATATCTGTCTGTACATGATTTTGTCTTCTCTGAATTCTAGTTTTATTAAATTAAAAGATTTAACGTTGATATTATTGATATATGTTGGTATTATTAATGGTGAGCTGGCCCTGTTACAAATGCACTTTTTACTACAAACACATGATACTGACCCCGAAAATAACAGAAAATATTCACCTAGTAGATAGATCGTACGTTAGAGAGTAACTCCGGCGTTACAATATCTCATGGGTCAGAACGAGGGTCAATCGCTTATCTAGCTCAACACGACATCAGGTCTAGTTCTGTCTTTTTCTTTTTCCGTCTACTTATAATATATAGCATGACTACGTTGCCAAATGCTGTATTCTTTTCGTCATATGATAGCAGTCTGTATACATATACGCAAACACATAAGCAATAATAGAACACCATATTTATGGTCTTCAAAATACTACAATTTATTCATACATTATATAATAAATACTGTGATGTGCGGTTAAAAAAAAATATTTTAAGTTCATTTATCAAATAATTTTTTGTGGAAAACTGATATATTATGATTTATTTATTGTACTTTCTTTTTTAATAAAATATCGTACATTCAATTTTATCTTTTTTGTTTCTTCAATAGATAAAAATTGAAGCAACACTACTATGATAATGAATAATACATGTATATTTTACGAATAACGAATTAACTTAATATTCTAATTCAGTGTACGTAAATATTCCTGCATAAGACGTCGAATTAAGATAAATACAATAAAATTTAAAACATAATTTTTATATAAACAATTTTCTAAAGATGTTAATTATTAACCCCACTGTATTTATATTTTCAAAATGGAAATAAATTTAGATAAATAATGATCTAAAATATTGATTATATTAAAATATTATAATGAAACAACGACAAGAATTTTTAAGTATAATAAAATTTTTACAAGATTCCTTCGAATATTAAATAAGCTACAAAACATTAATCGTATTTTACAAAAATTTACTTATTTTTTTTTGTTAAAGCTATTTATTGTCGTGCATATGGTATGAAAAATATCTATATAAAATGTTTATGAAACGTAACTAATGAAGCATTTAAATATTATTCAAGAAACTCTACTTTAAAAGATACATTTGGTTATATTTCATAGTTTATAATACCTTAATAAAAAATATGATAATTTAAAATTATTCCATTTCGTAATAATTAATTTAAATATTAAAATTTAGAAAAACTAAATATTATTCAAGAAACTATACTTTAAAAGATATATTTGGTTAAATTTTATAGTTTACAATACCTTCATATAAAATATGATAGCTTAAAATTATTCCATTTCGTAATAATTAATTTAAATTAATCAGCAAGTGTTATTATTTTTTTTTACAAGTTTGATAATTTTTAATAATATATCATAAAAATTTAATCTAACGTTAGTATAATATTAAAAATAATACAATTAAAATTTAATAATATTTTTGAAAATAATAAATTTTTAGTTATAAATTTATTTTTAATAAATTAAAATTATTTAATGTCCCAAAGAAAAATATCACAGATATCACAAAGCTTCCTTACTTTATAATTCCTTATAATAGTTACTACATATGTTGTAAAAATCATTCATTCATATTAACACACTTGTTCATTTATATTTTCGTTTCATATCTTACGGATATGAAAAAAATTTTTAACGAGTTTACAGGAGTAATATATTTCATATAACTTAGTCATAAAATTTATTATATAAAGTGTGCAAATAGCCGACGTTATAAGATTAATGTTATAAAATATTTAAAGGTTTAAAAGGTAAACTCTTCAAAGTTTTATAAAACGATATCAAGATTTTATATTATTTAAATTTTTGTGAATCCTGCTTTCTTGTTGTTTAAAGCAAAACGAAATCGTTGTACTTTTATACAATTTAGTGTGACAAATTAGATTCATAATAACAGTTTAAAATTATTAAGAAATAAAAAATATAATTAAATATTTTACAAAAAATTTCACATTTGAAAATTTTTTATCAATAATATTATCGAAAATATAAAAATACATATGAAACTTTTCACTAGCACTAAAAAATTGTTTCTACAAATTAAATCACTGATTCTAAATTCTTTATAAAAAGTGAATTAATACAATTGTAAAATCTTAATATTTTTTTAAATTTATTTCATTCTGTATGTATTTATTCCATTTAAACTTTATGACTTTATGCAATTATATAATTATTGATTTCTCAGTAAAGGTTAAAAATTATTCTCGCGATGAATAGGTATAATAAATTTAAATAAACAACAAAAAGAGAATATGTACTTTGATCAACAAACAGCAGGAAGGAAAATTATATATTTAGAAAATATTAAAATAAAATAATTAAATATCATATAAATAAATGAAAAGAATGAAAAAAATGAAAAGAATACTAGATAATAATAGAAGAAACTATCAAATGAATTAGACTATTTAAATTTTATAAAGATATTTTCAATTTAGTGAAATATATGATCGATGCATAATAAAGTTGATTGAGATAAGTGAATTTTAAATTCTTTTATACAATTTTTTTTATTGGATTACTAAAAAATAACTTTACATTAATCAATGTTTCAAACTAAAAAATATTTATGTAAAAAAGGATTTTAGTTATAAAATTTTATTTGAATAATTTCAGGTTAAAAAATGCTTGAGATGTAATAATTTAAAGGTATGATCAGCAAAAAAATCAACGGTTATATTTCTATATATATACCGGCTAAATGTTCTATCTAGTCGAAAAATATAAATAATTAAAAAATAAAAATTTTTGAGATTTTTAAATGTAGGGTTCCTACTTTCGTAAGTATAAAACGCTATATAATATTTTTGTGCAGGTAGGTTTTGAAATAAGGTTCATTTAATAACAAAAATTTTAAAGATGAACAATTAAATATAAAAAAAAATCAATTAAAAAATTAATTTATTAAAAAACTATATAAAACTTGTATAGACTGTACATGTACTTTAGACGATATCAAAATTTAAATTCACATACGCTGTATCTCACTCACCTATAAACGCGCAATGAAAACTCATAAGAATTTCATGAATATATATTTCAAGTATATATTATAAAAAATAATTTTTATCTTTACCAATACATTATATTAAAATTAATAATTATAAAAATATATTTTTTGGACAAATGATCTCATAGCAAACAAAACAACAATATTCACGTATCACTTATATTTGTATAAACAAATATTTTATCAATTTATACACATATAATGAAACTATTGATGATCACATTTTTTAAAAATAAATAATAAGGATCAATAGTTATAAAAATAATTTTTATAAGCCCTATCATTTTAAAGTAATTTGTTGAAAGAATACCAATTTATTTCAATGTATTTTTACTATTTTTAAATTTAAAGTCTTCGTATACAATAATAATAATAAATGATCAATGATCTTCATTTATTATATAATTATATTATAATTTAATATAATATATTTAATATATGTTATAATTTTTGATGCTCCAATAATTCAACATAGTAATTTAAAATATAAAAAATTTCGATGAAATATCAAAAGTTTTTAAGTCTATAAATGAAGTTAAATTACATACAATCTATTATAAAAGAAACATTTTTGCTCACCTCAAGTTTAAAACAATAATTAAATAGAGTGATTGTGTAATTAAATATAAATTCATTGGTAAAATTAAAAAATATACCTAATAACAAGTAACATTAGATAATCCTTAAAACTATCAAGAATTTTTTCACATGGTTTAGTTCATCTTCATAGAATTGACAATATATTAAATACTTTAGTTAGATAATTAACAGTACTATATGAATAAAGATATAGTATCTGAATAGTATAAGTAAATATAATCTAGCTTATCGATGATGTCAGTACTGCGTTATCAAATCAGTCTCCAATCTGATAAGTCGATGATCAATATTTTCTTGTGAAGTTTGTCAATTACCAGTCCATTAGTGAATTCTGAGTAGTTTAGTTCTCTTTATTAATTTATTAGTACAATTTTTATAGGTAAGTTACAAACTTAGTATAATTTCAAGAGTCGTTCAATTTCAATAATTAAAAGCACAATATGAACTTTTCTATAAATTAATTTAATTTCTTTTATCTTTAGAAAAATAAATTATGATTATTTAAATACTTTATAAAATATTTTGTTTTATTAACTATACTTTCATGGAAAAATTAATTGAAATTAATGACACATGCCGAGTATTATAACTTAAAATATTAAAAAAACGTAAACTTATAGCAAAAATCAAATTCATATCAATGAATTATTCGATTCGAAATATTATAGAAATATGTAATTTTATTATTAAATATCATATATTTTAAAATATAGAAATACTGATTCTCTTATAAAGAAATAATACAATGTAATTGATAAAATGTAAAAGATCATAATTAACTAACACTAAAGTATTATATTTAATCTTGACTAAAGTACTCCAACATTATAGAAAGAAACTGTTTTTAAGTGTACACATTATTCAATACGAATTTAAAAATGGATGTTGAATTAGTAGCTAGAAATTCTTTATCTTCATTACAAAGAACAATAGATGAAAATTTTATAGTGTCACCTGGAAATTTAGAAGACTGGACTTGGTGCAATTTAAGGGTAAGTTTAAAATGTTTATTTATAATAAAATATAATATAAAATTTAGTTTGCACAACTTTTTTTTACAGAAACAGTTTAAATATAAAAATCTTGAAAGACTTTATTTAATTTATCGTAGAAAACTTGAAAATGGATACATGTCTCTTTTCGTTTTATTGCAGTTGGTTCTTAACGTTGTACATTGTATCGTTTTAATTTCAACGGTAAGATAAAATTGAAGCGAAAAAATATTAATTGTAATAAATTGTAATACAGTAATTTTTTATTATTTTAACTGTATTCATACAATGTATTTCAGATAGAAATAAAAAATATTATAGTTGATTTAATTGTATGCGTTATTATGAATGCTTTGCTTTTTCCTATCATAGCTCTTTCTTTTCGTTCAGAATTAGTTATAAAAAAAACAAATATATCAGTCTACTTTTCTTGTTTAATAATTATACTGCTTATTACTGGCGATTTAATCGTAACCATATACTATACATTAACTAATAACAATGAAGATTTATCGTTTAGGTATGTATAAAATCAGTACTTTTAGATTTATTTTACTCATAATATATATATATATATATATATATAATATATATATATATATATATATATATGTATATGTATATATTCGTATTTCTACAGGCCTGTATACGCAACACATACACTTTTAGTATGTTACATATTTTTACCATTATCAAGTAATCTTCACGCTTTTATTCTTGGAGTTACAGCATCACTGTGTTATCTTGCAAGTCTTTCTCTAATTACTTATAGAAACGAGCCTAATTTTGGTTTAAAGGTAAATTTAAATTTGAGTGAACAATCGATTAAATTTTGATTAAAATTCATATTAAACACTGAAAAATTCTAATATTTAGAATAGAACTAAATATTTTTCATTTAAGAAACGATTTACAGATGAAGATCTGTAAATCGTGTTTATTTATAAGATCTGTAAATCTGTATTTTAGTAAAATAAAAATAATTTTTGTATATTGAAAGTATTTGTAGAATTATGAATTTTCAAATAAATCTTGAAATTCAAATGAACGTAATTAAAAGGTTTTTCTCTTGTAGAATTAATCAAACGTTTCATTCGAGCGGTAGTTTTTTTTATTCAAATATAAAAATTGTGATTCTGCTTTTGGAATTAGAATTAAAAAAAACTCATCTTTTGTGATTTTTATATATGTAATGCCTTTTTGGTTATAAATTGTGAAAGTAAGGTAATAATTAATAACAATAAATTAGCATATAAAATTATAGTATTAAATTATAATCATTTATCATCATTATTCATAGATTAATTTATAAATTAATTTTTTTCGTGGAATTTAAAAAATTTTTTAATGAAAATATTAATATATAAATTTTGAGATAATAAATTTAACATTAAAATATTTTCAAAATTTTTATTTAATTATATTAGATTTACAGTTTTTACCATGGATAACTATTAAAATATAATTAATATGATTTTTTATTGTATAAAAATCTAAATTTTTAATTTTAGGATATTTATTTTAAAAGCGCTAAATAACTAATCTCATTTTTTTCTGAGTTTAATTTTCAAATTTAAAATAACCATCGATACTCAAGCTAAGTACTTAATTTACATGTAAAAAGTCTTGTGAAAATATTTTTCGTAATTTGATTCACGATCGAATAACTGTTGTTTCGGTATATACTTAATCCCTATCTCTTTTGCATTTATACTTTGAAAACCTTAAAAGTCTCCACACAGAAATTTGTTATAAGACTAATAGTAGAGAACTCGTACATAATTTGTGATCATAATTATGAATTACATGAGTTTTTATATAAAGGTTAAGATTAAGTTTAGTTAGAATCAAAATTATTTTTCAACTAAATTATTATTGTATTTATTTTACATCTCAAAATCCTTTAATAAGGTCATTAATTAATATTCTTTACTGAAAAACTTATACTAAAAAATAAAAATTATTAAACCTTAATTATAACAAACTACAAATTTCCACATCTTGGTTTAATTATTTTAATTGTTAAATTTGAATTCATTGCTGATTACCAGAAAGAAATTGATTGAGGTCAGTAAACAATGATCCAATCTATTGCTTGCTCCATTATTATCTACATAAATGAAATTCGACTTCTAACACTTCTGTTTGTGTTAATAAATATGTCCATATATTCAGCTTATCTTTGTAAGAGAAATTTTCGGAAGAAAAAGGGACACTAAAAACTAAAAAGTTTCCAAATAAATTTAATTTTTTCAATTAAGAGATACATCAATTCAAAACATTATTTTCTGCCTTCATTCAGTTTTATGTGAAAATATTTTCTTACACAGAAAATGAATAAAAATCATTTAAGAAATTTAATATAGTATTTCATATTCATTTTGCAAATATTTTCAAAATCGAAATAATTATAGTTGTCTATAGTTTATCTGAGAGATATTTTAATGAAAACAATATAAGTATTACAAAATAAATTTATAATCTTAAAGTGTACATATTGTACGGAACATTTTAATGAAACATAATACGATAAATATGAATTATTTAAAAATATCCATTTCAGCAATCAAAGCAGCATTAACATTTGAAATTATTTATATTTTAAGGAATGTATCTATAAAAATATATCTGTGTTGCTAAATGGCTTTATATATCAACAATAAACTTCATTAAAATATGAATTTAAAAATTCTGTTCAATTTTCGAAGAACTTATAATAAATTTTAATGCTTTATGAATAAACGTAGGTAAGTCGTAGGAATTATCTTAATTATTGGTATATTTTAACGTTTTTGATTTCCTGATGAATGTTGAATAATAACAAAAAATGCTGATTCAACTAGCAATTTTAAGTTCAAGTACGTTAAATTTGAATACCTTTCAATACATAATGCCAACAATTATTAATTATACATGTTCCATAAATTTTAATAAATTGTTTTACTTACTTTAACATTAATGTCGATATCGTATGTTATTTGTATTAATGTACTCTAGATATAATAGTAAAAAATCGTTTCGATGCTTTTCTTATTACCGATTTAGCTTATAATCGACAGAGTTAACTAAATTAAATTAATTTAATAGACAAATTTTTTTATACTTTTATTTTTTGCGTGTATGAACGTGCAACACTAGGATTATTCATTAGCACATATATTATACAAATAAAAAACTCAATTAATCAACAAGAGAATAAAAATTACTTACAACATTCACGGATAATTATTTATTGCTAATTCCATAAATACGCGAATAATATTTTGAAAATTATTGTATAAGTTATTTCACACGATTAATTATTAATATTACAGTATTTATGGGAGTTATTTAATTCGCTCATCGGGAATGGATCAAGTTTTCTAGTGCTTAATTTGTTGACTCCCCCGCCCATTTTTACTCTTCAAAGTAACTACTAATCTTTTATTTTAAGATTCAATCGATATTTTATCTGCTCCTTAAAAATGAAAGTTAAATAAAACATTCACTATTAACATACTATGTAGGTAAATAATAATTAAAAGGATATAGCTATCAATATTAATAAAAAAATTTAATAAATAATCGTTTCAAATGTTTTATAATATTTTAAATCGGTATTTAGATGAAAATCTACTATACTAGAGTATAAACACGTGATTCATAATTTTATTTCCAAACTTATAATGCAGATTCATTATTTTCAACATATAATAAATTTTTTCGATAAATAAAAAACAATTTTGGACTTAGATTGTGACTGATCAACATTAAAAATTATATAATGGTTCCATATAAAAGGTTGCTGACGATAAAAATTTCTTCAAAAAGATTTTATTAGTATCTCATCATAAGTTTATATTGAAAATAGAAACCCATCTACTATATTATCTACATATTTTATTCAAGTATTTTTAAAATATAAATGAAAATATTAAAAAAAATAAAAGTTTCAAGCGCAACATTTTATTTAAATTATTTAAGCTTGTTAATTAATTAAAAAACATAAATTTTTGATAATTATTTATATTCACTAATATTTTTGGCTTAAATTCATTTATATTAATGTAATTTCATATCTATTTTTGATATATATTTTTTTATACCGTAAACAATTTGAAAAATTATTTTGCTCAAATTACAAAAACTTGTATTTTTGAATATTATGTTATTTTATTAATATTTATATAAAATACTAAATAATAACTTTATATACTTTATTTATTTATAGCGAGGTATTTTTCGTGTATATTAATTTTTTATGCCTATAAGTATACATTTCAAACATTGTAAAATATTAGTAAAAATTATGGGATTTCAGATAACAACGGACGTCATGTATCATTGTTGCGTAAATTGTTTAGGTCTCTACTTTCGTTTTATGAATGAGGTTATGATTAGACGATCTTTTTTAGATCGTCGAAAATGTGTGGAATCGACCCTCAGACTTAATTATGAAAAAGATCAAGAGGTAAGAATTATATTATGAATCATTCTTAATCCAATCAGAAATGCATGTGTAAATAAAATATTCAAGCGTAAATTAGATTGATGTACTTATATTTTTTAAGAAATCTTATTATAATAAAATTGATAACATTTTTGTTAACGTAAATATACTGTGATAATTAATATTATATATAATATATTCAATGTCACGTATAAATTAAAATTTAAAAAAAAAAAAAATGCATAATTTTAAGTAAAAAATGATTAAGAAGCTAAATTGTTATCCAGGCTAGTAGTATCGTATACATAATAAATATAACTACACTTATAAGTCAGTTTCATTAACTATATTCATACAATTTAAAACTTAAGTAAAATGTAATACAAGCATTAGAATTTCACGTTCTAAAATTATTATTATTATATTAATTTATAATATAAAGACAATAGCTTAAATTTTTAACTATTTATATTTTTTTAAAAGTAGTCGTACGAATACTATCAAATATAAATTAAATTGCGTAGCCACTTCTAATTTCATAAAACTTTACCTGGTAGTCTTTGTAATAATAATATTTTCCATAATAAAACTTATCTTATAATGTGAAAGCTAGGCTGCTAAAAAGACTCTTTATTTTCACTGTTGGTACTTGCAATAAGTTAACTATATTATTATTGCTATTGTCAATGATTCTTAATCAATCCAGTAAATGCTGTTCTAATTAATACATTGTAAGCAGTGAAGTTCTTTAACAAAAAATGAAGAAAAAATAACTTAATATGAATACTAATCACTTAATATTTTATTTTATTATTACATCTTTTAACGCATATATTAAATATTTATATGCATGTATGAAATTGCTTTTTTTGTCTAGACACACAGTTTTTGGATTTTCGATAAATAAAAACGCGAACATCATCTAATAATAGAATACCAATTTTTTTCTTCTGTTATATATTTTTTAAATTCTACAGTTTCATTATTATATTATAAGCTTTTAAAAATCTTTATTAATAATTCTCAGTGTAAAAAAATGAATGGAAAAATAAATACTTTTAAGTATTATCATGAATAAAATCATTTATTAACTCCAATTTGATTAAACTTGTCGTATCTATATATTACATATAATTGTTAAGATTTCTTATCAAAATTATTAATAATATATTTATTTTAATGCAACATAATTACACGAATTTGTTTTTTCATAAAGTACATATATACTTTATGAGTCAACTTCCTTAAGTAGGATTTTAATCATATGGAATTGTCTAATAATTTTTATTTTATTACCGTAATAATATAGATGCTCTGATTATGTAGAAAATGTATACTGTAACATTTAAATAAATGTTATGTACAATATTATTGTGATTTTTTTTTAATAATTTGTGAGTAAAAATGATGAATATATAAAATCAGCTAATGATAAATGTATACACACTGATTAACGCACAATTATACATTGAATTAGTTTAGAATTATTATTATTATTTTTATTATTATTTTATTTAAAATCTATATTTTATTAGAAGCTCTAATTATACAAAGTAAATAATTTTTCGTCGTAATTCTTATATTGAAAAGATTATCTTAATTTTTACGAAACATAAATGATCAGCTATCGAAAATAATTTAATTTTTTATGTATAGCATAATTAAAATATGTTAATGAACAATGTTGATAATCAAACATTAATAAACTTCTATTGTTTCTAATCAATTACACATCTCTGAAATATTAGTGTATATGAAGAAACTTGATAATTTAAAGATTAATTTATAAATTTTTTTTTTAGGAACAAATAACGCGAAGTATTTTACCTCAACACTTTGCTGCGAAAATAAAAAAAGACTTTCGTGATATATGCAAATTTATAGAAGAGCATAAAAAGTCTCCGTTCGAAGAAGAAAGATCTTCATCAATAACAAAGTATAAAAAATTATTTCATATTCTAAAAAAATTTCTATAATGTATAATAATATTTTTATTTATTTTAATAACAGAGATCTTTATGTTGAAATACATCAAAATGTCAGTATCCTTTACGCAGATGTAGTAAATTTTTCTGGCTTGACTATCACTTTACCTGTAAAAAAATTAGTAGAAACACTTAACGAGCTTTTTGGCAGTTTTGATGAAGCATCCGAGCGACATAATGTACTTAGAATCAAGTTTCTTGGAGATTGTTATTATTGTGTCAGTGGTGTACCCATTCCTAATATACAACACGCTAAAGGTTGCGTCGATCTGGGTAAAATTTTGTAATAATAAATTAATTATGTAAAAGCAAAGTATATTATATAAAATAGATTAATTGGTAAAAGATTCATTTTTAATAAAAATGTTTGTTCTTTTACTTTTTAAATAATATAGTTTAGAATATCCTCGTGTATTTATAACTTTAAAATGTTTTAAAAGTTAATGTGAATATAAATAAAAGCTTCCAAATGCTTAATTATCCAAAATTATCTTAATGAAGTTCATTATAAGTAAATTTCATGACGGTGCATATTATCGAATTTGAAAAAGAAACTCAAATCCAAAACGCTAAATCTAGCATTAAAAATCGAATCAATCCATTTTTTCTTTTTAACACAACCATTTCTTTATACTACATGCGCCTGGTTACTGCGCATTTCTTATTATTACGCTTTTATTGCCTTTGAATAAGAATTAAAAATACTCAAATAAAAAGATTTAATTTATAAATAATTTTTTTTATGATTTCTATAGGTACTGCCCTAACTTCTCGTACACTCTTAGTTTCATTTATTTACTTATTGTAAAATCACTAATAAAAAATAAAAAATTTACACGTAAATCTTAAATTATTATCACATTAAGCTTTTAAAATTACTTTTGTATAACTTTCTATAATTTTAATTGCAAAATTATACAAGGATGTTGAAAATCCATTACTCGACTAAATAAAATATTATTATTATTATGATTTTTATAATGTAGAGTTTAAATTAGAAAGTTGAAGAGAGAACAATCTCTCGATTCGACATAATCGCTTATTTCTTCTTCAATATTAGCATAAATACTGGTGCACATTAACAATATGTTTTTAAGACGATACACAGAACTTAATTTCAGTTAATTTCATCTTGTATAAATAATATGATTAGAGTGAGTTATCTTACACGAGTTACAAAATTAAAAAGTATTGTTATAATATTTATATTAAAGGGATTTACATTATTAAAGGAAATAGTTAAAAACATAATATTTAACATATAGTTTTTTTTTTAATATATTGAATTAACTAAATATAAAATTTTAAAATTTTTATTAATATAAACAGAATATTAAGTTTTACATGTATATATTTTTTCATTTGATTTTAATATAATAATAATATCGGTGAACTGTTGTAGGTTTGGACATGATCAGTATCATAAATAACGTTCGCACTAGAGTACAAAGAGAATGTGGTGTCGATGTTAACATGAGAATAGGGGTTCATTCTGGAAAAATAATTTCAGGCATTCTTGGCACGAATAAGTGGCAGTATGACATTTGGTCTCGTGACGTTATAATTGCTAATAAAATGGAGCAAACTGGAGAAGCTGGAAAAGTCCATATTACTCAACAAACTTTAAATCTTCTAGACTCTAACCTTTATAATTTTAAGCCAGCAAAAAAATTAAACGACGACATTCTCCAAAAATACGGTATAACACAGAGTTATCTCATTACACCTGATGAATTTGCTGCAACGACTGCATTAGTATATTTTTTTCTTATGAATTTTTACAATTCTTTGATTATTCTGTATAATTAAAGTTGAAACATTTCCAGAAAAGGGACTTAAGTTTCATGTTTGTCACAGCTGGGAGTTCTTCGTCATTTTTTACGAACAAGCATCATCGTAATAAATGGTAAGTTAATTTAATTAATCCCAAGGCTCTTGGAATTATTGAGGTATAGTCAACTATTCCATTTTATTCAATTTTATTATAAATAAAATTATTAATTTTATGTTTGAGAAACAAATTTTTATCAAATTTTGAGTGCATTTGTAACAATTTGTTATACTAAAAGTCTATGAAAATGAAACTATAACTATATTAAATATTTTACCTTAATTTGTAGAAGATAGTATCAGAAAATTATAAATTTTATATAATAAGAAAAAATTCTTTGATTACTATTTCAATGGATGGCAAGTAAATATCTCTGTATGATGAAATTTTATAAAATTTGAACTTGTGAAACATTGAAAAATGCAAAAATATGTGATAAAAAAACACGTCTCATAAAATTAAAAAATTTACGCTTCTGATTGTAAGCATGCGTATTTCTTCATTCTCATAATTTTATTGTAACACAACTGTTGAAGTACGTACAGGCTTTTACTTTCGAGATATTTGTAGTTTTATTCAATTGTTTTAATTTTTCCATTTACAAGGTAAATTATAAAATATAAAGTTTGTTTCTGTATAATATACGCAAGCATACAATGTTCAGTAGTACTCAAACAGCTCTTGTGCAATTTTTAGGATTATATTAATATGATATCGGAGAAGTTAGTTCATGGCACCCATTATGATTTAATTTCTAATAAAATATTATCAGACGAAAATTCGAAACTTATGCCATACACACCTTCGAAGCAGGAGAGCGGAAAATTTAAACGATATTTGGACTTTTTATGAAAAAGACAGCGTTAGAGAAAATGAAGAAAACGTGGTGCGCGATGGCTGATGCCATTATGGTAGAGGTCTGTAAAATTGTAATTGCGATTATCTAGGCGGACAACCCACTGAATGCGGGTCGGTCACTAAAGCATAAGAGTAAATTTATGTACCGTATGAACAATTGACGATGCAGATAATTGTGGAAACGTAATCTGCTGTTATCAGACAAGTAATTGAAATATATACATGTGGCTACGTACACATGTATTTTATTCGGTAACAGTATTTTGTGTTATTTATTTTGCTACTCGATTACGTATTCTTACACTATACCTGATTTATGGGGGAGAATTTTCTTTTCGTGAACCAAGATGCCTCTGCGGGTATGGGGGCAGATTGGTTACGTATACCTTTCGGCAGGCATAAAATCTACAAGGTAAGGCTTGGCATTGAAATGGGGACAGATTCGGCCAAGCAAAGTGCGGTAGGAATAGAGTCCCCGATTCAAAATAAACATTTTAATAGAAAATAGAAATTCTGTTACAACTTGCATCATTGATAATTATAGCCATTTCTTTGTAAATAGCTTACATACAATATTGTATTACTTAATTATTTTTTCAATTTTTTTTCTTATTCAATAAAAAAATTTATAAAAATACATATTTAGTACTGAACAAATATATATATATATATATATATATATATATATATATAAATATAAGCGCAAGTGTGTACGCAAGTAGAGTAGAGAACTACGTTTGATGCTCATTTATTACTTTTACATATTCAATCTAAAGTTTTTCAAGACAGATAAAAAAAAGAAAATACTAAAATTTTATTATCTATACACGAAATATTATCTAAATTATGATATTAACTTAAGATCAGAACGATAGATATTGATGTTGATAAGTATTATTGGTTGAAACACCAATTTAAAAACGCTAAAAAATAGTTATATTATATTATTTACATAAGAATTTTTACTGTATTGACTTTCATTAATGAATTAATTTAAAAGTTTTGACTTTTGTTAGTGAATTAATATTAAAAGATTTATTAGACGCAATTCGAATTTCAATTTAATTTATAATGTTCGTGGCTTCTCATTAAATATCACTTAAATTTATAACTAAATTTATTTAAAACAGTTGACATTTATTGATTAAATTAATGTAATAATAAGTTAAATTATAATACATAAATATTAATTTAATAATACACGATAATTTACATAATTCTAAATATGATAAAATATATTTTCATAATAAATAGAAATCAATTTTGAAATATATTTTTACTATAAAACTATTTTATGCTAATAATAGTTTACGTAATGTATATAATTTTAAATTAATTAAAAACTTTATAATAGTCAAATTGTTTTTTATATACATTTCAGTAATCAAGTTGATGTGTATACATGTAGTTTTCGAAGAAGAACTTATTTTTTAGACTCTTGCCTCCAAGATTATCATCTTATGTTGAAAGCTGCAGATGCCGAGATGGAAAAAGCGATTGAACAAATGCCCCTTAGTAAATGGGAGTAAGTATATTTGGCTGGTTTATTATTCTAAATATTAGAATAATTTAGACTCAAAAAGTATAATATTCGATATTATTTGAGGAGAGTGATATTGAAAAATACAAACATCCATAGTCCTTTAAATTACTACACTGTTTTTCATTCACTTATTTACATTTTAGAATATTAATAAAAATCTTTTCATATGAAATATATCAAATTTCTTTACCTTTAGTAATTTTATAATAATAATAATTTTACTATTAACAAACATAATTGGCTTTTTTCATGTTTTCGTAATTGGTTGTTATAAAGGTTTTTATTATTCTTGATTTTTTTCTAGCTTTTTAAAAAGTTTTTATTCTAATTATTTAATTATCTTTATGACAGCATAGTGTCTTAAAAACTTTTTTTATCATTTAAATGCTTTATTATGCTTAGCTGTAATTTTTATGCTAAAATTGTATAAAATTTGTCTAGTGGGATATCAATTTGAATAAAAATTATCAAATGTATTAAAACATATTGTGTTTACCTATTACTCAGTAACATAGTTAGTTAAATGTGTAATATGTTATTTAAAGCAAAACCATATTACGAAAAAGTTAAACATTTGTTAAGACCGGGTTCTAGAATTAAAAAATTTTTGTTTATTATTTTTTAACGTATAGTATATAGATATAATATATAGGTTAAAAAGTTACTTATTTAAAAACAAAGTAAAAATATGTGCTTATAAGGCATTAACCTAAAGCTTTTGTTCGCATTAATTTTAGGTGTAATAGCAGAAAGTGTGACTCTATTTATTAAATCCACAATACATTATTTTAATGAATCGTAGGACGTGAATCTTTGCTGATTTCGAGACTAGTCCAGGCCTTGTATTATCTTATTTGTCTTTTCTTTATTAATTTTATTTATATATTTTTTCTTTTATTTATTTTTTCTTCTTTACATCTATTTTTCTGCAATGTACTTGTATAAAAATATTTTTTTAATCTTTCTTATACCTTTTATGTACCTTTTATAACGCAGTTATTTATATTTATAGAAATTATTTAACCAACTATCAGACCAATTAGTTATTATGTATCAGTATTTAATTTTGATAAAAAATCTCATTAAATATTTTAGATTATATTTTAGCTATCTAACTAACAAAATTAAAATAAATAAAAATTGAAAATATGTAAGAAAAAATATAATTAATTCATAAATAAATTTTTTATAAAAGGCTCTTATTTATAATTATAGATTGTTTTCTGTTATTGTAGATATATAAAAGAACATGTATCTCATACAATGATGTTAAAAATAAGGATAATGTAAATAAGTATGAAGAAAAATATTCCATTATTTGTTGTAGTTATTTTAACTATTTTTATATTAAAAAAATTTTACTATTATTTATGAATGTAAATACAACAGTAATAGTAAATGCATTTTTTTTTTTTAATATTTTTAGTTTAAACCTATATTTTCATAAATTTAATATTTATAATATTTATTATGTTCAAATTAAAGGGTTTATAACGAATGCTTTTTATATATTTTTTAGACAGTGGACTAAATGGGAAAATATTAATCCACTTTTTTTAACATTTTCACAATGGAGTTGGGAAATACCATATTTACGAGAACCAGATCCTCTGTTTAAATTTTATGTTGCATGTGTTATGATAGTCTTAGTTTTTGCTGGATTTATTCTTCTGATTCCTATTATAAGCATAAGCATTCGAAGGTAAGACTTCAGATTTCAGTAAATTATTCTTTAAAACAACTAGTAAAGTCTTATAGTTTATGAATTTTATTTCATTATACTTAAAAAAAAAGTGAAAAAATATTTTATGTTAAATGAAAAATTTAAGATAATTTTTTTATTTGTTCATTGTTAATTTATTCTTAATTGAAGCTGCTTCAATATTTTCATTTGGTTATTGCATAAAAATTTAGAAAAGCATAATTACAACTTAAAAAAGAATTGTTTTCATAAATAAAAAATGAGTTGTGTTAGATGTAAGAGAAAGTAATAATTAATTTCCTTTGAGCCTGTATTCCTAATTTTCTAGCTATTTTGTGTCATATTTTATGACGACTGAAGGCAGATATTCTTAACGAGTTGTCTTCTTTCGTATGCAAATGGAAACTTATGGTCGTCATCGGTCTCCTAGCATGTAATAAGTTGCCTTTGTCAGTCCTACTTAGCGGTTGACACCGATTGTTGGTGATAAGTATTATTTATTAGTATTAGTAAACGTTGCAGTGTTACCTCGGACTGTATTTTGAGATCTTTTTTAACTATGGAAAATTTGACGTGGTACAGGCAATCACTGAAACATAATTGCACGTTCTAGTGTGAGAGTGCGGATAGTGTCGGATTCTTGAAAGCATTTGTCGAATGAGAGATAATATGGCAAAGTTATGGTTTTTGATGATGTTAAAAAAGAAGAAATGAGGAGGGAGTATGGAAACTGATTTGAGTATCTTTTTATGTGTAATTTCCAAAGGTAGGAATAATAAATTGTAGGATGAGATATTCGGGTCTGTTAATTGAGCTGTAGGGTTTATATTTTATAATAGAGGAAAGAGCTTAGAGTTTTAGATGCTTTGATTGTTGCTGAGAAAGTTGGAGGCTGATTTTTTAATGTCAGGTATAAAGAGGAAAATATATTTTACTTTAATAATTTGGATGGACTGAGTAAACGAGGGGATATGAAGAAAGGAATGGGAAAGCTTGGGCACATTGATTGTACTTATTTGAGATAAATATTAGTTTGAGAATGATGAAGATAACGATGTTGTTGATAATAAATTTAAATTTAGATAGATGAAATTTAACATTCTCTTATGAATACTGTTCTTTTTGCAGTTATTTCGTTGGGGAGGGGGACGAGTAATGGATCCGAATGCACGTGGACGCCTATTTTTCAATTCTTAGTTTTATGGGAGAGCAATTTTTTATTTAGTTTACTTATCCGTAAGTAAAAATGTACCTTTTTAATATCCTAAAAGAGGAAGAGTATTCTTTCTAAATGGTACCTGCAAAGGCCTTATTAATTAATTACTTTTTAGTTCGTCAGTGCATAAAGGTTTTCCTTAGAATATGAAAGGAATACTTTCAGTAGTTTAATAAAATAAATGATCTTCCAGGTAGAATAATATATGTCTATCAATTATATCAGAAAAGTGACAATTTAAGGCCTACTGGAAAATGCGTTAAACATTGATATAGCCCACAATAAGATGTGGGAGATATAATTTTGATATCGTTTTATGTAAGAATTTTTGTTCTTATTAATCATACGATGATAGGAGAACTAGTCTTTTTCTTAACTACTTCAAGGAAAATTTTAGTTTCTATTTGAACAACTTCATTGTAATTAAGTGAGTCAGTGAAGCGCGTGTTCAATTTCAGTCGAGCAAACGGAATTTTATGGCGTATTTGAAAGATGATATTTTAATTTGATACAGTAGAAGCAGTCACTCAAGACTTTGTAGGAGTAATAATAGTATGATTATTTGACAATTGGTTCTAAAGAACTCGTGGACATAATCAGAGAACGGAGCGATGACGACTTTTGCATTATCAAAGGATGAAAATGTATAATTAAGATTTTGAGAGTGTTTTTGGAGTGTTTATTGCTATCGGGATATCGAGTGAAGGAGTAAAGAGCTTATATATTATGAATGTTAAGAAGAAAATATTTAAAAACATATTACGTTATTATGGGTTGAAGGAAGCACAGCTTCAAAAAGTGTGTTCCACTGTAGTGGATGGGAGAAGAACTATATAAGGAAGATATACAGATCCTTGAAGTTCTTTTTCCTATTGAAAATGAAATATAAGAGAAGTACTTGGATGGAACTTTTACAGAGTTGAATCTTAATTTCTAACTATTTCTGGCTAGCGTTGTCTTGTCACTCTGTCATATCTGGTAAAATAAAAGTTATTTGAAGTGAGATATATTTTTTATGTGAAGGCAGTCAGATTTTCTTTAACTATTCTAAAGGTAATAAAGTATAATGGATTTCTTGAGAATTCTATAGGCATTTCAAGTAATGGAATGATAGGATTCATATCTGAAATGTAACTCCAACTATTGTAAAAGAGAGACCATCTCTTAGAAGTGCTCGAGCATTTACCTGTAAACTGTTTGGAAAAGTGCCATCCTATTGATCTTATTCCTTGAAAAGATCGATGAGCTTCTTTGATATATTTTTTATTTAGAAAAAAATATTAAATATAAAATAAATCATATCAACATAATATAAATCAGAACCATTTTACACAAGCTATAATTTAAAATAATTCTTTTTTTATGCATTATAATTATATTAATTTTAGTTTCTATTTGATTGGAATGACTGTTATAAGTTATACAATAACCCTGGCTTTTATTATTTTTCTAATACCCATTACATGGACTCAGTTTTTATGGACTCGCTATAAAGAGTTATACTATGAAAGTGAAAATAGTACGCAACAACAACCTCGGAATAAAATACTTAATTTTTTTTATCAAACTAGTGTTAAGGTATATGAAAATAATAATAATAATAATTAAATTTAAAAAAATTTTTAACATTTAGTTATTATTAAGATTTATAATCTTTTATGTAGATTGTATGGAGCGAAATTCTTAGAATAACTCTGTATTTTATAATTACTGCGATGACAGCTATGACCACTGTATTTAATTTTCTGGTAAAGACTGATTTAATTGCATGAATAGAGCAATAATTGATAATTTAAAAAATAATTTGAATTTTATACCTGTTAATTATAGTTTGAATGCAAGTTTAATATTTCATACCAGGAAAATAATATAACTTCAAGTATACACAAACAGAAATTCTAGAAAAAAAATGTATTTAACTCCTTGGGTAAGAGAATTTTTAAGGAATATATATATATATATTATTATTATATTATTATATTATTATTATTATTATATATATATATGTATATATAACTTATCTTTATCAGAATGTACAAACGATTTATAAATACTAAAACATGTGCTGCTACTCTATCGAATAAAGATAATAAACACAAACTTTGAAAATATTAATTAACTGAAATTCGAAAATAAGGTATTTATTAAATTTGGTTATATATATGTTTATATATATATATATATATATTTTTTTTTAATATAAATTTGTAAAATTATTTTCTTTCAACCTTTTCATATAGAAATAAATTTTGAATATTACATGTTGCATCATTAATTCATCAAATTTCACATTTATTTTTATAGATTATTTGCTATTCGATGTTTGTACATTTGTGAAGAATTAGTATTATAATATCGTAATATAATATCGTAATTATAGTAGACGAAATATATTCCTAACAGTAATTACGTTTAAATAAATAGTTGAGATTGAATAATAGATACTTTCATTAGGTTTATCATGAAAATTTTACTGTATTTAAATATATTCAATTTGTCAATTTTTTTGTATTAAAATCTGAAAAAATTATTTGATCAATAAGCGCTCATGAAAACTGTTCTTATTTTGCTACTGTAATTCTGATATCATACCAATTCAAAACAAAATTTTATAAGTCTTTAAACATAAAACTGTAATAAAAATTAATTACTTACAATAAATAATATGTATAAGCTCAAATATACCGTATTTCAAAAGGTAAAGGGATAACTCTACGCCAAAAATATTTAAAACTCAAATTATTTAAATTTTAGTGTAAATCTTATAGAAATTAAAAAAATAAAGTAAATTTTAATAAAAACTAGTTTTGACGCAATCTAATTATCAAAATAAGATTTTTAAAAACCTTATAATACTAATGGAGAAAAATTTATAATATGTCAGTCAATAAAAATTTGTGGCAGTTATGAAGAGTAAAAGCTGAAAATTACAAATTTTTTTATTCGTTAAATCCTATGCATTTTATACATAAATTTCTATAAAATCTTTATTTTTAAACTAATAATTTTTTTTTATTAGTACTAGATTTTATAGTAAAATTGACTAATATTTTAATGTATTTCATATAAATGTTTTTCGACTTATAATAACAATTCATCTACAGAGTTCAAAATAATTTTAAAAGAAATTACAACTTTCTAAATATATTTTCTTTATAATTTTTTACATAAATTAATAGAAGAAAATATGTCGATTATAATATATATACATATATATTACATGTTAAATAATGTTTATAAATTCAGTAATTTTTTTTTAATTCTATTGTTTTTATTAAATTTTTTAAAAATCTCTTTTAAAATTCAATTATTAGTTTTTCCAATTCTTCTTATATTGATAATGCAAAATGCAAAAAAAGGAAATAGCAAAAAAAAAGATTTTTAGCATTTTTAAGAATGAAATAGATAATAATCAATAATAACTTATTGTAATTTTATATAAATTTAATTTAGTTTTAATTGAATAAAAAATATTAAAGTAGAAGTCATTTAATCTTATATTAATTTGTTTTATGAAAAGTATTATCGAAATAATTTAATCAATTTTTACAAACTTTTTTATTGTAAGCAATATATTTGTATATATTATTATAATTAGTAATGAAAATACATTTATTATTCATTTTAGCAATTAACAGAAAATTGTGCACTTGCTATCTTAACAACTTTTTTGTTATTAAGAATTCATTTTCTTCTGAAGCTTAGCGCCGGATTAACAATTGCAGCCTTTTATTCATGGAATGTTTGGAATTATAAATCATTCATATTCCAGGTATTTATTTTACAAATGGTTAGTTATTATTTTTACTATTTATTGAAAATAAATTTATATGTAGTCTAGCAGTGAAACATGGAATCCTTATATAGGAACAAGACTTTCACATATTTTAACAGTTGCATATTTAACATTCTCTTTGCATTTAATTGATCGTCAGGTAATAACTTCATTAATATTATTATTAAAAACAATGTTTATAATATTGTTTTCAACAATTGTAGGTAGAATATCTTAACAGGCTTGATTATCAGTGGAAACGTCAGTTAACAAAAGAACAAGACGAAGCTTTTTACACTAGAAATGCAAATAAGTTACTGCTACGTAATATTCTCCCTGAACATGTTGGTAAGATTTTAATATAAATTTAGTTTTACGAATCATGTATTGAATTATAAAAAACTATAAAATTATAGACAATAGTATTACTTACTTAGTTTTCATTCGACGTGATATTTCGATTCCCATTTTATATTGTAAATTTTACTTTGAAAAGTATATAAAAAATTGTTAGAATATTATTTTAAATTATAAAGAAATTATTTAATAATACATAGTAAACGAAAATAATGAATATAAAAATTCGTTTTTGTAGTGATTTTATGAATATCTGATATGGAAGACCTACATATGATTCTGATATAAATCTTTTTTATTTTTTCATGATAGCAATAGCTTCCTACAATTTATATATATATGTATGTATATTTTTTTAGCTGATTTTTATTTGAACATGGATAGAACAGAAGAAAATGCACTTTACCACGAAGCTCATAGTCACGTAGCAGTAATGTTTGCAACTTTAACAGATCTATTAATAGATGAAAGTAATATTTTAATTGACTTTAATGAAATAATTTGTCAATTTGACAAATTACTGTTCGAACCAAACTATATGTGTAGGATAGAAAAAATTAAACTAGCAGGTTTAATGATTATACTATAATTATCAGTATCTTTTTACAGTTTTGTAGAATTTATAATTATTTCTAGGTACCACATACATGGCAGCTTGTGGATTAGAACTATCAAGACGAAATTCCACTCAAAGTAATGAAACAAATGAGTCACGGTCTGATTACAATGTGGTACATGTGATGGTACAGTTTGCTGCTGAAATGATGGCTATTCTCAAAAATATAAAAGTGCAATCAAGTAAACCTTACAAGTATATTATTCATTATCAGAAGATTTATATCTTAAATTTTAAATCTTATCAAAAATCTATTTTCGTAACGTTCCACGTAAAAAATTTATGCAAATTATTATTCTTAGGTTACAAGTCTGGTTTTTTTCTTAAAAAAAGATAGTTATTATTGTTCGTAGCTTTTAAAGTAAAAATGGGTGCAGCATTTAGGTTTTAAAACTGTTTCTTTCTTTCACTAATTAATAGATTGAGAATAGGAGTATCACATGGTGAAGTAACTGCTGGAGTAGTAGGGGCACAAAAACCATTATATGATATATGGGGTGATGCGGTAAATATGGCTTCAAGAATGGATACAACTGGTGAGCCAGGACAGATACAGGTATAATTAATCGAAATATAAAATTTATTTTAGAATATTAATTTATATTATTTAAAATATTTTTTTTTCAATTTAATTATTTTAACTTTATTAATGAAATGCAAGGAACTGCACAAATGAGAATCCTTACATGTAACAAACTTTATAAATCTCTGTGCGTGTAAAGTTTATCATGAATAATTATATTAATGGCATAAAAAACATCATAAATAATTATATTAATGGCATGTTAATAGCAAACCTTAAAAACAGAAAATGATTTTCAAATAATTTAATCTTATTAAATTGACAAAGCTTTTAAAAAGATTTATAAAAAATTATAATTATTTAATAAAACGACTTATCATATTATATCCTATAAATATCATCAATTAACATTAAATGTTTTAATATTAATATGTTATTTACTTCGCCATAAATTCCTATAAATACTGGAAAATAAAATTTGTTATTATAAATAATTGTAACTAATTTTAAACATTGGAAAAATTTAATTTTGGTATGATATTTTTTGCAAACAAGTACTAATCATTTATTGTACGGAGTGTGATACTTGAGAGGCGCGACTGTTCTACTTATTTAGTGAACGGTGTATTTAGTGGAAAAAGTAAAATTGAACCGAGGAATGGGATTAACTATTGTTGATAATTGCAAGAGATTAAAATAATAAAAGTAAAAAAATAGTAGGTTCTGTGTATCATTTAACAAGTAAAGAGGAATGAATATTTTAATTTTTTATTTAGTGAAGAATTTGATGAAAATAAATAAATGTATTGTTTTAGTGGATTTAAATTCGGTGTTATTATTTAATGAATATTTGCGTATTTCTATCCGGTGATGCTTGTCAACTTCGTGAGTCTTCATATCACATATATACATATCTTAATGAGTGAAAAAAGGTAGAATGTTAAATTAGGAACTTCTCTAAGTTAATTTAAGTTGAAAATCTACTTCGTCACTTGTAACAGTTACGGTTATAGAAATAGATATAAAGGATTGATGTACAAATAAAAAGATAAGTAAAAAACCGCAACTGATACATTTTTTCATTTTGCAATTTTTATTAGAGTAAAATTATGAAAATACACTCTTCAAGTTTAATTATCAAATAAGCATAAAAAATTTCAATAGATCAAAACAGTTTTACAATTTTTTCAATCGTATCGATGCTAAAAATTTATTCAAATATAATATCACCTGAACGTCAAAAAGTAATAACATAAAAATATATTAACGGATAAAAACATAACATACTTATTATATATTTATATTTTTTTTATGTACAGTTTCAAATTAAAAAAATTTTAACATAATTTAAATCCTGATAAACTGTTATTCCAATCAATAATATCTTTTTAAAGTTTTTTTTATTTCCTTTACTATCTTAGTTATACTCAAAAATTCAGTTTAGTACTTTTCATTCTTGCATTAGTCGTGCTATAATTAAGTTCTCAATATTGTGAAGAATAATATTAATGAACTATTTTTTATATGTTTATCTAATCAATTATTACATGATTTCTCTTAAAAAGTATTTAAAATATTTTTTTATACTTTTTACAATAAAACTTACAGGAAAATAGAATCTTCATTTAAAGTTTTTTTTTTCAATTAAAAATATCATTTATATTAATTTTTTTTATATTACAATACAATACCACATTATTAAAGCGTTTAAGAGAACTTTGAGTTAAAATATTTTAACATTTAGGTAACAAGAGAAACAGCTCAAATGTTAGAAATTGAAGGTGTTATTTGCCATCTTCGAGGTGAAACTTGGGTAAAGCCAAAGGGATTAGTAACAACATATTTTGTTAGTATTAATGAAGAAGCAAAACTTGAAAATGTACAAAAAGGAAAACAATTGATTAAAAATCATGTTGAATAAGATAAAGTAAAGAAATAAAAGATATATCCGGTAGGTAAGGTTGTAATTATAAATGATTGAAATTTTTATTATATGCATTTTTTATGAGTACGAGGTAAACAATTATTTATTATGTCAAAATTAAATGTATATGTACTTGCAAACGAGAGTGTCCATATATATGGCTGTGTGTTTATATGTACATTTAAATCAGTATTTATATATTTATATATTGTAATTTATATTTAGTATTTGGCAGATATGCAATATAAACACAGAAGAAGAGTACATAATCGAACAAAATGCTACTGGAGACGCAAAAAAACATAGGAGACTCTGATGAAAGTCTGAAGATAGTATGGATTGTTATTTGGTTTATGACAGGGGTAAAATTTAGCATACTATAAGTTATAGTATAAACTATAAGGCAAAATAGGGATTAAAGTAATTGTTTCAAAGATGGAGGTCAAAAGAGAAGTAATAATTAACAAAAAATTTTCGTTAAACCGTCATCATATTTTTAATCAATTTATTTATATTTATTAATTAATTCTTAAGATCAATGTAAAGGAAAAATGGGTAAAAAATAAAAAAGATAAAAAATAATAGCAATTGTATTAGTAAAAAAAAATTCTCATAAAAAACTGTATATTTTTATAAAATTGCTAATAAAATAATGATGAATGTAACAATCTTAGAAAATCCTGAAAAATGTTGTATACTCAGGTAAATATTCTAAAAAAATGTAAGCGTTAAATTTCATTGTATAAATAATAAAATATATTATTGTAGATTTAATTAAATAAAGTAACAATAAAAAAAAATTAGTTATTGGGTTATTGGGTTATTGGGTTATTGGGTTATTGGGTTATTGGGTTATTGGGTTATTGGGTTATTGGGTTATTGGGTTATTGGGTTATTGGGTTATTGGGTTATTGGGTTATTGGGTTATTGGGTTATTGGGTTATTGGGTTATTGGGTTATTGGGTTATTGGGTTATTGGGTTATTGGGTTATTGGGTTATTGGGTTATTGGGTTATTGGGTTATTGGGTTATTGGGTTATTGGGTTATTGGGTTATTGGGTTATTGGGTATTGGGTTATTGGGTTATTGGGTTATTGGGTTATTGGGTTATTGGGTTATTGGGTTATTGGGTTATTGGGTTATTGTTGGGTTATTGGGTTATTGGGTTATTGGGTTATTGGGTTATTGGGTTATTGGGTGAGGTCATTATGGGTTGCTGGGGATTAAGTGGGGTCTCATTGCGTTCTTGGGTTCTTAAGGGTGCTTGGGTTCGTGGTGCTCGTAGAGAGTTGCTTGGGTTCTTGGGTGTCGTTGGGTTCTTGGGTTCTTGGTTACTTGGTATCTTTGGGGTTCTTGGGTTGCTTGGTCTTGAGGCTTCAGTCTTGGGATCTCT